>RJWH01003454.1:0-154207 GCA_004363575.1 Solenodon paradoxus
TGGGAAGCCCGCGAAATTCCTCTGCTTAAAGAGCCGGTCCCCCTTTGTTCTGGGCGCGACTTCCCAGCCCGCGACTTCCCGGCCCTCTGCGGACTTGGGAGTTTCGCCCGGGTGTGCAAACCCCAATAAAGCCCTGGCTATTCGACATTTTTTTGTCTGATTGAGCTTGTCTCCTCGCGGAGCCCAGAAAAACCTTACAAGTTCTGTCCATCTGACCGGAACTTCTCCCTGTGACTTTCCTCCAAGGAAAACACAGCAGAAGGAAGGATAGGGGAAACTATCAGGGGGTTATTTCAGAAGAAGAAAAGACCCAGAAGAAAAAAACACAGCCTGATTATTATCGATTCAACTATTTCATCTTATTTAGAGATTCAAGGGGAAACTTTAATAAATGAGAACATTACTCTGGCAGCATTCTTTGACTGGAACAAAATTATTTCTAAATTCATTGGCATATCTGCAAAGTCACCATCAAAAGTCCTAGATCTGAAGTATGGCTAATTCATTTTCTTTATGAGGAGAAAAACAGTAACTCCAAGTCTCATAACACAGGGCATGAGACAATGTGGACTTAACAGTGTGGTCTGAGTGAAGCACACAGTTGGGGGCATCGGGAGGAGCACCAGACCTTGCCCATTTTACTTCCACCTCAAAGCTCTGTCTCTTCCTAAAGGCAAAGGGAAACTCTTGCCTCATGCTTGAACCTCTCATAATCCTTTAATTACAATTATTCAGAAACAAAAAGAAATTCAAGAATGAACAACTGGTACACCCCAGTAGATTAGTGCTCAGGTTCACCACCTCTGGCTAGCACAGTCCACATCCATTCCAAGGACTCAGGTGTGTGCCCCAGGACCAGGGAAAACAAGCAAGATGAACAACTAGGTAAAATAAATAAATGCTGTTTCTTCCTCTCTCTTCCTGCCTATCTGCCTACCTTGTTTGTACCTTTGTATTCCTGTTTGTACCTTTCCTTTAAACAAACAAAGAAAGAATGAACAACCATTTGGCATTCTTCCCATTTTGAAGAGGAGGACATGATCCCTGGGCCATGCAGGGACGAAATAGCAAAGTTCAAACTCAACACATCTATGTGGTCTTAACCCAAAGAGATCATGTCAAGGGGAGACACAGAGAGAATGAAAGTCAAGGGCAGGGCACACTGAGACTGACATTAGCAGCTTGCGACATCAGAGGGCATCTAGAACATCTCAGAGCTCTCTAGGGGGAGAGAAGAAACCAAGAAAAAGGAGTTTCAGTGACTTGAGCAGATTTTAAGTATTACAACCAATTATATATCTATGGTTCAACTTGGACCGTAGGGTATTTATCCAAGTCTCTGGATATGTCAATAAGAAGGAAGAGAAATGCCCATTTGTAAACTTTTTTATGGAGGTAACTTTGCTTTACAAATTAAAATAAATTCATATTTGTAGTTCCCCATATGCACAATTTCCCCATTCCTCAGATATGTGTCAACATGCCCTGCCCTCCACCACACCACCAAGGGTTCTTCCACATTGTCCAGTGGGCTCCGCCACAACTTGTCCCTCTACCCCACCCTCCCATTCCCTACTGGTGACCTCAGTTCTGTTGCAAGCGTCCAAGGGTTGGTTTTGTGTCATCTGTTCTTTTGCTTGGTTTCTTAACATTTCACTTATGAGTGACATCGTCCGGTCTCTAGCTGTCTTCCTTTGACTTATTTCACTTAGTGTCACCCCCTTTAGATCCATCCATGTTGATTCAAATGACAGGGTTTCATCTCTTCTAAGGGCTGTGTAGTATTCCATGGTGTATATGGACCACATCGTCATTATTCATTCATCTGATGCTGGGCAACATCCAGTTCTTAGCTACTGTGAACAGGGCTACAATAGACATGGGGGTGCATACATCTCTGCGAATGAGTGTTTTTGTATCTTTTGTGCACATACCCGAAGTGGGATGACCATCTTCAATTTTTTGAAGAATTGAAATAGGAATGGATTTTGACTGCTGCCTTCCCAAGCTTATCTTTATAATTATTGGAAAGTGATATTAGTGCCACTAAAGATGAACACAAGATAAAGATCAGGAGGATTACACGAAGTTATCTTTGTTTCAGGGGGAGGGATGGACACTATTATGGGTCTCCTTCATTCCCTTTCCATATATATATATAGAGAGAGAGAGACAGAGAGAGAGAGAGAGTGAGTACTTGAACTTTTGACATGGAGCCTATATAACTTTTACACTTCAGGAAAAACTGGGTAGTCTTATTTCTTTTTTTAATCATTACATGAAAATGAAATCTTAGCCTAAATGCTGACAATGTGCAAGTCATTTCTTTTTAGTAAGAGATTTTAAGAGTTTAAAAACAGAAGTGAGGCATTTGAAAAAGAAAAGAACTGGTGTTTTCATTACTAGCACTCTTTCTTTTTCTGAAAAGTAGATAATGTGCAACATGAAGGACTTAAGAGGAAAGTCACTACACTCTTATTACTTGGAGCAAGAGGATTCAAAAAGAATAAAGGCACTCTTTGACAGGTCTAACTGTGGACATGTTCGAAAGGAGGGAAAAGGAGAATTTGCAATCCTAGACATTTGTTTTATCTGTCACACTTCCTTCTTCAGGGAGGCACAGTGAATTTGCAAGCCAACTACTAAAGAAGAGTGGCCAAGTGAAACAGAGAGAGAGAGACAGAAACCAGCTCTGCCCCCTGGGAACTCAGTCAATTAAATGCAGCCTGGAAGGGACCTAATCTAATATCAAAGACACTGTCAGGGGATCAGTTCCCCAGAGTTTAGGGTTAATGATGTAGAGCATGCCAGTCTGGCCAGGAGCAGAGAAAAAGAAATCTCACCAAGATCAGGTGTAACTAGAGAAGACCAAAATAAAATAAAAGCAGCATTTCCCCGAGTCACTGAGGACCCTGGACAAAACCTTCTGCCGACCTGTCACAGGATTCTCTGCCAGGAGCCATTTTTATGAGGTTGAGTTCTCCAAGAGTTAGCATTTTATCCTAAATCCAAGTTTTTGTTTCTACTAATAGTTATGGAATGATAATCAGCATGGGTGACTCACCTCCCTGGATATTGTTCCAAAGTCCTGTGGTTCAACCTTTTCCTTCCAGGGTACAAATGGAAGCCTCATATTAAACCTGCACTTTGGACAAACAAGATGTAAAATTGCACCAAGAAATTCTGACGCACAAGTACCTACCATACAACTGTCCACTTGGGTGAAAATCTGTGATGGACACAGACAGACAATGTGAACAACTAATTGATAGGGTTTCACTAGAGATAGTCAACGGTTCCAAATAAAGTCTTTTGGATATTTGAATCATTTCTCTGGGACACTCCTTCCATGCTCCCTAACTGGACTCCCAAATCCCCCAAATCTTTGGGGAACCTAACACTAACAAACAAACAGTCAGGGAAAGACAAATGCTCACACTGGCAGATTAAAAGGAGCGTGGTTTTTACTAGAGCCTCTTAGCGCTTTCTGACACTCCCAATGGCATCTATGGATGACATTCATTTAGCAAGTACTAAAGTCCCTCTAAAGTCTGGAGATTGTACAGAAAGAGTCTCCCACGATTTCAGAGGCAAAATGGGAGACAAAGCCAGAAATACAGATCAGCCATTGAAGTAAACAGGCAGACAGTCCATGATCTGTGTTTCATCTTCAAAAGTCACTAAAATTCATAAGCAACCTCTCTTTTTGGTTTCATAATATAATTTCCTGCAAAACAGCAGACTAGATTTCTTAAAATTCATTCCACCTAAAAAAGAGTTCTCTTTCTCTCCTACTCCTTCCTACTCACAACCCAGGATTGTCCTGATAATTAGTATTTCCTTCTGCTGTGTACACCAAGCAGGGCTTGGGGGGAGAAAAAGAAAATCGTGATGCCCTTGACACCTTTGACAGATACTGTGGTTTCCATTGTATTTAATTCTCGTATTTAACTACTTTATTCAATTCTTCGGAGATTTAACTTCTTCATAATCAGTTAGTGTTAAGTCAGATAACAGAAAGGAGAGGGAGAGAGGCCCTCGCTAACCTCTGCTGGAATTACTCTCTTGGACAGAAATCAAAGAACAAACAGCTCAATGACAGAGCTGTAATAGGCCCTTTGGAAGGAGAATAAAAAATATAGTGTATTTGTCACGGCAGTCATGGACGCCTCAGCATTACTTAGAGCTTAATGGGTCTGAAAATAGTAGCGAGAAGGGAATAAAACACTCTTGGAAAAAAGTGTTAACTCTTCCAGGCTCTCATCCAGAGCGGAGCAGGCCACTTTACTTGATGGGGCATAAGATGGACCTTCCAAAGGTCGCTACTGTTGTCTGAGGCTCAGGTCTAGGGTCAAGCATTGCTGAGGGAAAACACACAAATGAACTGATAGGACAAGGGTCCCCAGAAAGTCAGGGGGGATGCCCTGTTGTGCATTTGGGCTCCACTCTCCACTGGCCTTTGTATCTCAGGTTTTCTGGCAGCAGAGGTGGATCCTGGGCACTTTTCTCAGTCTCTTCTGATAAGGATCCTCATTGTTTTGACTAACGTCTGTCTTAGCATCTTAATGAATTGCTAAAGACTCTTGAGTGAATGGCAGCAGTGTCATACATTGAATCTGAAAGTCCATCGGTCTCCATTCTCCTAGAAAAGCCAAGAGTCCTTCCTCCCAGAGCTGGGACTCCTTCACTGAGTCAGCCCACTTTGAAGTTCCAAGTAGTGTTTTGGATATTCAGAGCATTCCTCGAAGTCACTCCTTCCACACGCCAGGAACCAAACCCCAATATCCACACAATCTTTGGGAGAACCTAACACAAATAAACAAATAAATAAACAGATGGGGAAATGCAAAGGCTTACAATGGCTGCTTAAAATGAGGGTAGGTTTTGCTATAGCCTCTTATCTCATTCTGAGACTCCCAATGGCATTTATGAATGACATTAATGATGTGGGGACAGCTTAACTTGAAGTCTACAGGGCAGTAGGCAAATGTATGAATAGTGGACTAACTGGCAAAACCTAAAATAGATCCCAGGAAGGGATCTCGGCTTAGCAACCTGCATCTAGGACTCACCCCTAGATACTCCCTCCATTTCTCTCCAGGTAACCTGGACACACCCCAAGAGCCCCTAACTCTCCATCTTGCCTGAGTGAGAGCCAGGTAATTTAGGTCCCACACATGCATATGTGTGTATCCTCTTGATAAAACCTTTCTAGCCCCACAGGGCACCTCTAATAGTTATTTCTTCTTTTAATAAACTCACTGTATGTTGCTGGCCGCCTCTCTCTCTCCATGAATTCTTTGTGGATGAACCCAGTGTCTCATCAGCATGTCTCGGCTCCCTCCCCACCTCATCAATTAATTTAGCAATTACTAAATGCCACATTTCAGGATCCCCTGCTTATATTCAGGATCCCCTGGCATACTCTGCCCAACACTCTGGGGTAGGGACTATTAGATCTCCCCTTTACAGAATTAAACTGAACCCTAGGGAGATTTAAAACTGAGTCCGACAAATCCCCACAGAAAAAAATGTCAAGGCACAAGAGAAAAATATTGCAGAATGAGAAGACTGGTATTTCTGTTTCTGGACAACTGCTCAGAAGTCAATCAACTATACCTCTCAGGATGCTGGCTGCAAAGTGCTTATCAGAAACGATCTGAGAAACACTGAAATCCAACCACTGAATTCAGAATAAACCACAAATAGCAGTGAAGAATTTAACACCCAGGGAAAACCACAAGCAATTAATATTAATAACCTCACACGGACATTATAAAGCCGTATTTATGAGACTCAGAAATACAGACTTTCTGGATATTGACCCCAGAAGTTTTTGTGATGGCGATAAAGCAGAATCTGATTAATGGGAAACGAAGTTGTCATATTCATGTGCTTTTATTTGACAATCCATCATGTAAATGTAACAGAAATAAAACAGGGAGATTTGTCAATATTCATGGGGCCTGGCTGGGAACTTCTCTAAGACCCAACACTCCTAAGATCCATTTGAAGTTTCTAACTACCAACAAGCATTAAGTCCTAAGTTCAGGAGAAATTCAGAATAAAATGGGGACTGTGGTAACTGCAGCTGAGTCATTAGACTTCTGCACTCACAAAGGAATTTTGCACTGGCCATAGATGCTGTACTTTGGCTACAATACCTGCAAAAGAGATGAAATTACTTTTCAGTAAGTGACTTATAAATAATAGGATGAAACACGCACACATATAAACACATGCAAACAATCTGATCTTTATCTAACTTCTCCACATTGAGACCACCTAGGCAGATGAGAAGATAGCCACGTGCACACAGCCTGCAAAATGTGACTTGCTTTGAAAGGCTGTAAAAGGATGCAACCTGTATTTTTTGAATCAATGTCATGTACCAGGTAATGGATTCACTTAAATTGGAAATGTTTTCAAATGCTAAAACAGAAGCATGATTGAAATGTAAATGTATTAAGTGCATGACAAATAAAAACATTGCCTATGAGGAAAACAGTGTTGTACCAATTATTTAAGGTTGATATCAGTCAGAAATGCCCAGGAGGTTCAAGGAGTCTTTGATGTTTATCAGCAACAGCATTCTAGCCTAGGAGGAGGATGGCTGGCACCCCAAAGCAATACCTGAGTGCATTTCTGTGCCCTCCCAACCATCAGTAGGCATTTTCTTGAGGAATAACAATTCATTCAAAAATCAAACCTAAGTCAAAAGCGGTTTTAATAGAAAATACACAAGAAGAAATAAAAATTAAGTCCACAACAAACTAGAAAAAGGTATCAAATTATCTTCCTCAGGTTAGGGAATCAAAATGACTCTCTTGTGAATTGCACCACAGTGACTTTGGGAATCATTCCAATCTGAAACAATTTCTGCCTCCCTTCCCCTTTCCAATCCCTACCTCCATCCTTCCTGAAAATGTTCATAAGCTCCTACCTCTGCTCAAGATGGTGCCAGATACTGGAGATAATATATCCATTCACTGGTCTAAAAGCAAACCAGTAGTTTAGTTGTGACTAACTTAGCAATTTGAGTCTCAAGTTGCTACATCACTGATAAAATGGAAATGATACCACATCTCTGGGATAAGGTGTAAGGTGAAGCTGTAAGGTGAAACAAGAATCCTTAACATACTGTCTGGTTTGCACTCAACAAATGCGAATTCTCTTTCACTTCTCTATCTTAATGTAGAATTAGGAGAGGAATAGTTTCATTTCTCGTCAAAATTAGGAGGATCATTAGCTGATGATATTTCCTTGAGACAAAAACAAGACTTACCAGGATGGCAAAAAAAAAAAAAACGGGATGAGGTTATGCACTTTAGACTAAGGGAGAGAGAGGAGGCTGAGCTATCTGAGCAGGAGCAGAGCAGCCAGGCCAGTAACAAGTAAGTCCTTATGTGATGCTGACAGGTAATTGCATAGTAACGACCTGTGGTCTGGTGGGACTTCATACAAATGGCCAGAGCCAGAGCAAGGAATTTGGACACCATAGGCGAAAACCAAATTGGAATCCCTATAAGCCCTGCTCTAAATGTCCTGCCTAAAACACATGCTGCTTTAACCATCCCAGTGCCAGAAATGCCCATTAACCCCCAACTGCCAGAGATAACCCCCATAGTGCCAGATACAATGCCCACAATGCCAGAGAAAACCCCCCACAGTGCCAGAGATAACCCCCACAGTGCTCACCTGCAGCTTGACCAGCTGAAGTGATCTGCTCTCAGAAGAAAGAGGGACTCTCTGGGATGGAGTGGTAAGCCTCTTCCCATGATGTCCCTGTTTCCTCTCAGTGGGTGGGAACAGCAGTGGTGGCTATGGCCCATAAGTCAAGGTCAACATGGGACAAAAGGGGCATCTTCTTTGGGGTTCTCTCAACAGAATGGGGCTCGAGAACCTGAACAATCCCTTTTTTTCTATGTTAAAGAGGGCCCTCATTAAAAATGGGACAAACTGACATTTAAAATGATGAGACAGTCAAGAAATATGAAAAAGTAAAACGGTACTATCCTGTTTAAAATGGAATGTAAGTCCAGCCTAGAAATCATGGAATAAAGAATCTAGTTTTCCCAAACCCCAATCCCCAAGACCTCGCTATTTTTTGCTTGATTATAGTTCACACAGTCAATAGTACTTGCATTGTGAGAGCTCAGAAGAATCTGAAGAAAGCTTATTTAGAAATATTTCTTTTAAAGAGATACAAGTATAGAGAAGGAAAAAGAAATATTGCAGTAACCTGGATCTAAAAGCAGTAGAGATGGCGCAGTTGCTAAAACCTAAGTGGAAATAGGTGGATCAAGAAGAATCCTCCTTGAGAGACCTCGAAAGAAAGAAATGAGTGGACTCATTCCTCAGGCCTCACTCTTCTCTGACTCCCCCAGTTTCCTACAAAAAAAATAATTTAAATCTAATCCAGTTGGGAACTGGAAAACAAAGATCACCATTGATACAATTTCTATAGGTTAGCCTCCCGGGCACAGAGGAGAAGAGAAACTTGGGAGAGCAAATTGGAAGGAACAGATGAAATACGTCCGGCTTAAGTTTCAAAGGTGCTAACTGAAATGTTCATCAATCTTGTTTATAACTGTGAACACAATTTTTAATAATGATTAATTTTTCCACATAAGCCACACAAGATTAACTCATACCATATCTACCTCCAGGATAAAAGAGTAGTAGTAAACCTTTTCTCCAAAGTAGCTGAGATAAATGGTTAATAAATCACAAGGGTCACTATAGTAGAGGATTAGTATGTTAACTTATTAATATATATTAATTGCAAATCTTCGGTAAAGGGTCAATGTGAGTCCACAACCAACTGAAGCTGCACAGTTTTTCTTTCATTCATGGTTTTCCATGAGACGCCACCTTAGTTTCCATGCATTTGTTTCTCTCAAGTTCTATGAGAACTTAAAGCTACTTGGGTAGCGTTGTTGGCATGGAACCCTCTAGGTTTTTAATAAATAATCCCAATGTTTGATAGTCATCTTGTTTACCACAGTTCAATAGCTATCTATACTCTTCTCTGAGATTTTCCAAAATATTCAATGCAGTATTTAGTTTTCACTGCCGAGTGGAATATTTAATTAAATTACCCAACTACGATAAAATTAAATATGCCAAAGAGATTTAGAAACAAAAATAACTATCTTTTATTTCACACAAAATCTGAGTAGCGTTGCAGATAGAACTGACTGCAATAAATAAAGACAGGCTTGTTGAAAGTCCTTGTGAAGCCAAAAGCAAATAATATGTTTTACACGGAAAACGAAGAGCACAAATTAATCTCACGAGTCGGCAAATAGAATTCTATTAAGAGTTTACTATTAAAAAAATAGTACTAACTTACTCAAATCTATCATTATAACAAGAGCTTATAAAAAGAATTGCCCCCCTTAGATCATAAATATGTATTCACTGGATAAATGGATGATGGATGGATGGAAAGACAGATGGATGGATGGATGGATAATGAATTGATGAGTTGGTAGAGAAATAGAAGATAGAAGGAAGATAGTAAGAAGATAGACAGGCATTTGGAGATTCAACTCAAACCATCAGTAAATGCATAGCTTCTGCATCAAGTAATAGGAGAGGAAGAACAAGGATGATTTTGAAACCTCTATAAATGTATACTAAAATTTAATAACTACATTAAAAAAGAAGATGGTGGCGCCATCAACAGATACAAGTATGTTTATATATGTAAAGATCTGTACCAATATGTAAATATTTATAAATAGATCTGTAAACCTATTTACACCCCAGGAGCGATGAGCAAGTCAAAGGCTCAGATCTTTGTTTATGATACCATTTTCAATAAAAGAACCGAGAAGAAGAGGAGCAGGGAATATACAAGACAAGCCTGCAGAATCTTATAATGCCAGTAGAGACAATGAAGTGCTAAAAAGAAATAAAAACAAAGAATACAACAATGAGGGTGGGGTGAAACAGATCTTCCATGCAGAAGAATTCCATTTAGTTTGTGCAGGTTTTCTATCCTCAAGGAAGTGAAACTTAACTTTGCAACCCTGAAGTATAACTGCTTTGTTATGACTTCTTTCCAAAGAGTATAGTATAGAAAGGGGATAAAAAGAGCCACATGATCAAAGTTAATATCTACAACAATCAATCATGCTGTTGGTATGTGTTCTTGATATGACATAATGAAAAAGGTCCTTTACTTCCGGACTCTCCTCCAAAACCCACAATCTAGTCCAGTTGTGAGAAAAAAAAAAAAATCATTAAAATTCTCAATTAAGAGACAAGCTACAAATACCTAATCTGGAATCTCAAAACAGTCAAAGTCCTCAAAACAAAGTGTAAGAAATTGTCACAGCTAAAAGAAAACTAAGGAGACATGAGAGCTAATTATAATCTATCCTAGACGGGATATTGGAGCAGAAGAAAAGGCATTAGGGAACATGAAGAAAATATGAATACAGTATGGATTGACCAATAACATGTATCAATATGATTCCTTAATAGTGGTAAATTCACTATGCAAACATAAGATAGGATACTAGGGGAAATGGGTATGAAGTGGAACTCTGTTCTATCTGTGCAGCTTACCTATAAATCTAAAATTATTCTGAAATGTAAACATTTATCTAAAATCCAGCATGGGTGATATTTTTTGTCAATCACAAACATGCAATTTCCGTATCTGCCCCAAATTTAAAGAGGGAAAGATTTTCTTCCCCCAGCTGATCTCAAGAAACTCCTTCTCCTCTGCAGAAATTGAGAAGCTCTCTTCAATCTTCAAGGATGACATTTTCTAAGATTCTGGGGTGACTACTTTGCAGTCAGAAAAACTTTATCAAATTTTCACTTATATGATACTTTCTTTTTGTTTTGATTGGGTTGGCACTGTTTTAGATCACTATATGTTTGCAGGTGCACTCCACATCAAATGATTTATAACACACCAGCCCACCACTCGATTCCTAATACCCTCCCCCCACCTGTACTGTCCATTGGACCCCACTACCCTTGGTCCCACCCCCACATATTTCCCCTCTGATAACCTCTGGTTTAGGGTCTGGGTCCCACATTTCTTTTTTGTTCACTTTGTCTGTTTGTTTACTTGCTTTATTTTCCATATATAAATGAAAACATTCTGTATTTGTCTTTCCATTTAGCACAGTTCCCTCTAGTTCCATCCATGTTGCTGCAAGTGACAGAACTTCATCTTTTTAAAAGCTGTGTAGTATTCCATGGTGTATATAAACCACATTCTTCTTTATCCATTCATCTGACGATGGGCACATAGGTTGTTTCCATATTTGGCTCTTGTGACTAACGTTGCGATAACCTTAGGGGTGCAGATAGCTTTTCAAATTAGTGACGTTTTCCTTTGTGTCTGAAATAATCCACAAGACCCCTTTCCAATGCTTAGCCACACATACACAAAAACCATCCTGAAAGTAGCTTGCCCAATTTTTCTTTTTTGACTTTGTTAAGAATTTGCAGAAAAATAGTCCTGATTCATAATGCAAAGAGTGGGAGATGTTCACAAGAACAGGTAAGGAGGAGGTTCTGACGATAAGACAAATTTCCTCTTCCCTTCCGTTTCGCCCTTGAATCCAGCCAGACTCTCCCACTACGTAGAGCCCCCAAACTACCCATTCGCTGTGCTCCAGCAACAAGAGAAGAAAAGGAAACAAGACAGTAACTCAGAGGTCAGGGGCCACTGAAGGTCAAAGTTTCCAGGTCTGCAGAAACTATGGGACTGGTCCTCACGACAACAATGAAGACTGTGGTGGTGGGCACTGCAGACCCGCCAGGTTACTAAGTGCTAGGAAACAGACATCAGGACTTTTTAATTCCCACCAGTCTGTACAGAAAACATAATCCAAATTTAGTCTAAAGGGGTAAAAATAAAAAGAAATAGTGAAATTGTAACCACCCACTTAGCAAATAGGTACAGGTTAGGAAAGTGACAGCAGTTGGTCAAGAAGAACTGGGTATAATTTTCATGAACTGCTCCCCTTTTAAGACCTAGAATACCTAAGTGCCAGGTTAAAGATGTGTAAGTTCCCTTTTCTCCTTTGTAGCGCTCATTACACTTTTAATTATTAATCTCTGTGCCCCTGCTATAATGCCACAGAGATCATTCCATTTTGTTAACTAAACCCCCATGACCTGAGTTAGCGCTGTGACAGAGTTAGTATTCAGTAAACCGTCTTCCTGCGTGATAAAATATTTACACCTCTTATCTAATTTTTGAACTGTTTTAATGCAACTAAATGTATATTTCTTAACTCTACTTTCAGACCTGATTAAAGTGCTTAAAAATAAATCCATTTTCCTTCAGGGGTTTAGCTGTCTTTTCAATGGAATTTAAAAAATGTTTTAAATTATAATTTCACAGTCTACATTATACCCAATGACAAAAGATCTTAAAGAGAAATGCATTTATAATTAATTTGTCTTTTTTGGGGGGGGGTGGAGCATAGAAAATGTCTGTCAGTCACCTTTGAGAGACCTGGCTAAATGCCTCCTTAAACATTCCCATTAATCCTGCCATAGGGAGCATTAAATATTTAGGAGTGTAGTGGCATCTATATTGTCAGAACAGTTCCATTTAAATTATGCTCCCCTGTTACCAATTGTAGCTGATGATTTAATTAGGTGGATGGAGTGAGTTACAATGATCATTAATAAGCTGTGTTAATGTCATCAAAATTCCTATTCTCCAGAGTTGGGGGGAACAGTGAAAAAAGAAAAAGCCTGTCTAGTGAGGAAGAATTTCTCACAAAATTCATTCTTTTTTTTCCCCCTCCAGTAATTAGCTTTGTTTTGTTTTGTACATTCACACTAATTACAGCAACAGCTTTATTTGTCTCGGGATAAAAGATCACTTGATCACATCTGCAGAGAGTCAGCTGTGTGTGGATATTACAAAGAATCCAAAATGATGGTTTTATGTTCTTTTTCCAAGGTATTCATAAGCGCTATTTTATTGTGAAAACTGTGTCACATAAGTAAAGAGTATCAGAAAATAAATATGCAAAGAAAACAAAGTCTTCAGAGACTACATGTTGCAATGACCATCCTATAACTATTTTTGGAGCTCAGATGTGGACTCCAAAAGTACATGTCCCATTGTCTACACAGAAATCAAGATGGAAGAATGTATGAGAAGACTATTAAGTAGGACCCTGGATTTGCTGCAGAGAATGCCAGCATCAAGAACATGTCCAGAAAGCAGACAGTCATATTGCAAAGGGAAAAAGGAAACTCAGATCCAGTTATGGCAGAACTCATGTGGCCTGCAAATCTTGGGGACTCTATATGGTACCTTCAAATAAAAAAGGTATTGCCTTCTCATCTGTTAAACTGAAAATGAGCTTAACAATGAGGAATTCTATTTCCACCTCCCCAGTTGTCTAAAAACAAACTCTGCACCATTTGCTTATAAGGAAGAGAGGAAAAATGGAAATATGATTAGTTCTGTAACACAGAGAGCAGCAATCTGGTAGGATCCTTAAAAAAAAAAATAGTCCATATATCCAAAGTAACTCCCTTTAAACCTGACAGGAAACTTCCACAAAGGATTCATTATTTATAGGCGTCTCTACAGTAAAATGGATTAAGACTTACTTGTCCTCAAAGAAAGAAACCTTAGACGACAAATTCAATAGAAAGGATTAGTTTATCTCTTGAACCAATTAGAGCCCCTATCACCTAGAAAAGCAAGGTGACCTGGAAAAGGCACCATCAGATCATTAGCTTTTATTCAAGAGGAGGGATGAGGGACAACCTGTAGTATCCCAGGCAAAGGAAATGATGGCAGAACTCACTGGTGGAGTCTGCTAACAAGAGAACCAATGGATAGTCATTCATTCGATTGTTTCATTTTGTTTTGTTTTTTACCAAATATATACTACACACAAAGTCTGGCACTGGCACTAAGTCAGAGGAGACAAGAATGCAGATCGATGCTAATTATGTATCAGCTGCTTACCTGTCACTTGCTCCTCTCCCATTATAGTCCATGCAGCAGTCTCTCATCTTCATTTCAAAGGTGAGGAAGCAGACAACAGAGCATTATGCAGTGTGTTCAAGATCACATACCTACAAAGGGCAGAGGCACCATCTAGACTTAACTTCTGTTAGATATTAGCACAAAATAAATCAGACAAGAACCTCATCTTCCAAATAAAGAGAGATTATGTACTTCAACGAACGCAAATGACCCACTTGAAAAAATAGGCAGAGGAACTGAATAGACACCTGTCTGGAGAAGACACACAGATGGCCCACAGACACATAAAAAAATGATCTACTATGAGGATGAAGACCTGGTGGCTCCCTGATATGTACTCTAGCTGTCCCTTGGGGATATTCAACCCTTGACCAAAACAGCTGAAGTAGGTAACAAGGAAGGATGTTCCAGTGATCAAAGAAGCTGGAAAAACCACTTCCTTGAATGAATGAGTGAGAATGACACAAAGTTGTTAACTGTAAGCTAAAAGCCAGGGTACCTGTTAGCCCCATGTTAATTGTTCCTGGAATTCTGTCACACTAGTATGGCAGTTCCTTTGTGAAGGAAGTGCTATGTCTAAATAAAAAGGGACTTGCCCAAGGGACCAGGGCACTTGTTCCCTTGCAACGCTCCCCATCATTCATTCCCATTCCAAGAGATGTCTGTCTGCTTCTAAGTTCATTGCAACTGCAATGACCCTTGGCAGGCCGAGGGATGGCACTCTACTTTACTCATCACCAGTGAAACGGAAATAAAAACTGCAGTGAGATACCCCAGCACACCAGTAAGAATGGTCCATGTCAAGAACTCCTGAAACAAGTGCTGGAGAGAGTGGGGAGAAAAAGACACCTTCCTGCATTGTTGGTGGAAATGTAAATTAGTGCAACTTCTTTAGAAAACAGTATGGATATTTCTTAAAAAAAAAAAAAAGGATTGATCACTTGATCCAGCATATCTAGGTATCTACCCAAAGAATACAAAAACTCTAATCAGAAAAAATATTTTCAACCCTATGTTCATAGCAGCCTAATTCACAATATCTAAGACATGGAAACAACCTAAATATCCATTAACAAGATTACTGGATGAAAAAGATGTAGTCTACATACTCAATGGAATTCTATGCAACTACTAAAAATGATGATATTGTGCCATTTGCAACAACCTGAATGGAACTCGAGGGGATCATGTTAAGTGAAATATGCCAGAAAGCAAAAGAGAAGTACAGGACGTTTTCACTCATGTGTTTCTGGAATATAAAGAAACAAAGCAAGTGAACAAACATGCCCCAATAAAATTTACAGGACACAGGCAGTGGTTAACAGATGGGTGGGAGTAAGAGGGAAGGAAGAAGAGAACAGGTGGTGGAGGCATTAACCCTGGTGGTGGCTGTGGCGTGAAATCTACACAGACTGAGGTGATTTCAATATTCTTAAATGAATACAGCAATGTAACAAAATAAAGTATAAAATAGAAATGAGCTAAGTGCCCAACATCAGATGACTGGATCGAGAAGATATGGTTCATATACACAATGGATACTACACAGCCCTTAGAAGAGATGAAACCTGTCATTTGAATCAACAAGGCTGGAACTAGAGGGGATGATGCTGAGTGAGATAAGTCAAAAGAATAAAGATAGAGACCAGATGAGCTCACTCATAGGTGGAATGGGATTAGACAAAACAAAAGAACATATGAAACATAACCAACCCTGAAACATTTGCAACAGAACTGAGGTGACCAATAGAGAATGGGGTGGGTGGGGGCACATGGCGGTGGAGCCCACTGGACACTGGGGAGGAACACTTGGTGATTTGGTGGAGGGCAGGGTATGTTGACATATATCTAAGGAATGAGGAATCTATACATAGAAAAGTATTTTAATTTATAGAATAATTACTACAATAAAAATAAAATTTAAAACAAGTATATATGCATGCACGCATGCACGTACTTCTTTTGGCTACCATCCCCCCATGCAACATCCTGAAGGAGAAATAAAGACATTATATCAACTCCAGAAATTGATCCCTGAGCCAGGAACAAAGGTCACAAATAAAGATCAATATATTAAATGCTTCTGTGACCATGCTATCATGAAGGACACAAATAGTCATTTGAGAAAGAGAGATGATATGTAAGAAATGAAATTTAAGCTAAGCCTGTAGGAGATTTTGACTTGCGACTCACAAAGCATTGTGGAAAAATGTTAAAATATAAACCAAAGAATAGAAACAAGAAAAATAATGTAAAAAAATAATGTAGGTTTCAGATCCCATGAATGACTGATTTGGGGCAGAAGAGGTTTCAGGTGAGCAATGTGAGGAATTTACAGAATCTGCTCTGGCCTAAGATGGGATTCCAATGCCAGTCTGTGAACCTGGGAAAGTTATTTAAACACTCTAAACCTCAGTGTCCTCACCTGTAAAATAAGGAAATTTTTATATATCTCTAGATGTATTTCAAAGACTAAATTACATGATATGTATCAAGCTCTTAATATGCTACCAGTCACAAGGAAAATGAATAATTGCTAGTTAATGCTAATTATGTAGAAACTAGCTGGAGGTTAGCTTGAAAAAGGCTGGGAACACAGTGAAGACTTGTTTTAATGCCACGGAGGAGAGTATGGACCATGTCTTAAAGGCAATAGAGAGATAACACTGGAAGTTTTTGAATCAAGGACTTTCATGATAAGAGTTGTGCGTTAGAAAGAATTAGCTTGATAAGTGTCTACCATAAATCCCAGAGCAAGTACAATATCCATGGCCTAAGTTTAGACATATTCCCTTAAACATCAAAAACACTGCCACTCCTCAGCATCCTATTAGAAATCCTGACCAATGCCATACCCAAAGAAAATAAATGAGTTAAAGAGTATGATATCAGTCCCTCTAAAGATGCTCATGTGGGCTTTATCCCAAGATGTCCAGAGCAGGCTTTTCTAATAAATGCCACCTTAGTATGTGGAACTAAAAGTTAATCAAGGTCCTCTGGGTCTCAAAGGGAGCTATAAACATTATTCTAAATAGTCAGATATGAAGTCATCTCCAGAAACAACCTCCTTATCAGAAAAACCTATCTTAAGGCAACCTTGAGTCAAGATTGTGTCCTATGACGTCACTCCCTCAAATGAAGACCACCCTGAGGCACTCTACCTGACACCTCAGTCTATATCTCCTATTCTCTAGCACAGCATATAAATCTTTGGTCTGTCCTGTTTAACTGAAAATTTAAAGTCATTTAAATGTGGAAACTAATAGAGGTTTATAACAGAGAAGCAGCATGAATCAATAGAACCAGAATACACAGTAAATTATGCTGAGACAGTATCTCAATACAAGGAGGAAAATAGTACATACAAAAATACAAAGCTATGGAAAAAGGATCTAAGAGAATAGCTTTGAGATCTTGGGGCTAGAGGAAGAAATCTTTTACTTAAAGTCACAAATGCATACTAATAAGAGAAAACATTTCAATGAAAATTCCACGAGTCTAGTTCAATTAAGTCTTCCATAACCGAAACATGAGTGACAGACTGAGAGAAGATAGTTACAGAATGCAGACAGTCAAGTATTAATTATACAGGGACTCCCTAGAAGTCATTAAAAAAAAAAAAAAAAAAAAAAAAAAAAAAAAAAAAAAAAAAAAAAAAAAAAAAAAAAAAAAAAAAAAAAAAAAAAAAAAAAAAAAAAAAAAAAAAAAAAAAAGGAAATAATAAGTAAAATTACCAAACCTACAAATAGGCAACCAGCAAAAAGGGAAATCTTTCATTTTCAGTAGGCATATATAAAGTTTGACCTCATTAGGGATCACAAAGTCAAGTCAAAAGATAGGTCTGCTACTCAGTGAACATTAAAATGGCAACATTTAACAGGTCAGATGGCATCGATCATGACAAGTCTCATGTACAAAAGTTGTTGTCTCCAAGTATAGCTGGGAAATCACTGGATCTGAGCACATTCTGGAACCTGGATATAATCATTTAGGTAGGCTGACCATTCATACCGTTTTAAACCGGGCAGTGCCATTTTTGTTTTTGCTTTTCATATTTCCCAACCATACCGTTCTTTTAATATAAATGTCAATTGTGTCCTGTTTTGAATAAACCAGGACCATCTTTAATGCAAGGCAACAGGGAGAGCCAAGTTTCCCTGGGCTCAGTCTGTTTAGGGGGCCCCCACACAGCAGTCTCTTCTGCTCTGCATTAAGAACATTCTTGCTGGTACTGACTGCGGCAGGCCATGGCCGCTACCACTGCTCCTGCCCCTGTGAGGAAACCGCAGCCACAAGAAGAGGATCCCCGCCACTTCCCTCCCCTTCCCTGCCAGTCAAGCCTGTTTCTCCACAGGGAGCAGAACACTGCAGCGTGATCCACCCACAGGTAAGCACAATGGGTGTTACCTCCGGCACTGTGGTGGGTAACAGCCAAGTCTGACACAGGTACTGGGATGCTTAAAGCAGCATGTGTTTTAGGCAGGACATTTAGAGCAAGGCTCACAATGATGCCAAATTTGGTTTTCTCCTAAAGTACCCAAAATCCTTCACCCGCCCAGACCATTTGTCTGAAGTCCCCCTGGTCCATACCTTGTCACTATGTGATTACCAGCCAGCATCACATAGTAGCACATTACTTGTTGCTGGCCTGGCTGCTCTGCTCCTTCTCTGACATTTCTGCCTCCTCCCCCTCCCCTTAGTCACCAGTACATCACCCTGTCCCATTTTTGTCATCGGGATGTACCACTTTTGTCTCAAGGAAATATGGTCAGTCTACTTAAAGAGACCCTCTACTGAGATCCACTGAAGTTGTATTTCTTATACCAAGATGCTCCAAGGTTTCCATGCTTAAAGAACAGGTAAGTAAAATGAAACCATCCTACATCATAGAAAGAAGAAATAATGGATATTATACATTAATAATAACAATACATTAAGTTTTGAGAGAAAAAATGTGGAGTGCCTTTTGTTACATAATGACAGCTATGTAAACCAAAACTCATGTTAAAACAAAAAAAAGCAACATGTCGGTTAAGGACCTATACCTGAATAAACATATGCACATAAGATTAGAAAGACATCTGTTAAATTCAATGAAGCAGGTAGTTTTAGACACCATGGAATGATGGTATAACTTGAAGATAAAGGGGAAAAAATCATACTAAAAGATAAAAGCTAACTAAGCAGAGATGAGATTGCCATGAATTGAATGAGATTAACTCAATTCCTTCACCTAAAGTTCACACTAAGAAAACCAAAATGCTCCAGGATCACATTCACACGTTCCAACAGAAATTATCAACTGCATCACAAAACTAAATGCCAAGTGACAGAGTCCATTCTGCCCAAATGATTTCCAGGTGGGTGAAACATTCTGTCTAAATAATAAACTTGCACACCCAAACAGAAGGAGAAAATGTTATTTCTCCCTCAGTACCTGACCCTCAAATGCAGAAAAAAAAAAAAAAAAAAAAAAACAGATATTGTCATGGAAAGATGCTGCCATTTGTAAATAGTATACAGTTTTTCAAATCAGGATTTTTATTATCTCTATACTTCTGCAAACTCCCAAATCTCCAAAGACAAACTCATAGATCTCAGATTCAGTCAGGGGATAAGCTTAAAATAGAAGTAAAATGAGGCATAGTTTGTCTAGAGATTTTTTTCTTAGAAAACATAAACTATGCAATTATGATGAGAATTGAAAACTGCTACAGATGGCTTACTAAGACTATTAATACCATAAAACCATTATATGCAATTTCATCATTAATTGCTAAAATCCCATTGATTTTCATCTAAAAAAGTAATAAATCCCACATACTATAATTGCTTGTATTTTTAAATCCTAAGAGGTTTGACATTTTAAATCTTCTTGTCTTTCTCTTAACTAGGGAATTTTAATATTAGGAAATAAATTTGAGGCTTTGGCTTTGTGGGCAAAAACAAAGTTTTGTCAGAAAAAAAAAATCTTAAAATACAGGAATTCAGTCTGCACTATTTACCTCACTATCGACTTCCGATAAAAATTTTAAGATAAAACATTAGCACAATTTAACATCCCTGACTCAGAATAAGACCAAACATGTTTTTCAGGTCAAATAATGTTGCAACATTGATCTATTTTAAGACATATTTTCTTAATTGTGATTATAGCTAAATATATTGTGTTGTGTGTATGCCTTAAAATAAGATATCGATTTTTTCGAATATAATCATAATAATGTAAATATTTTAGTAGATTTTGACTTTGTAATTTAATAGTTGTTAAACAGAGAAGTCTTAGTAATGGTTCTGGAAAAGACTCTGTGCTTCATATTAAAGGATACAGGAAAAATGGGGTAGAGATGGAGAAAGAGCCAAAAACTTGCTTTTAATATTAAAGTATTCTGAATATTTTATTTCTTAAGATGTGTTTGTATAATTTTGATAAAGAAACAAAAAAATACAGATTATGTCTGTGAGATAAGATTATAGGAGACATTTAATTTTCTCCTTTCTGTACTTTTACATAATCCCCCCATTGCTTTCCATGGAACTATAGTTGGTTGTATCCAGAGAGAAAATAAACCTGAAAAGTAAAACGAAGAGAATTTCCACTGCCAGCAATATGACTAACCAGATATCTGGAGTGCAGGTCAAAGAGAGACCACCTAAAATTTTAGATAAAATACCTAATTTAAAAAGAACTTTTTAAACTCACGACCGTCTTCTTATACATTCCAAGTTCTAAGGGAAGCTTATTAAAAACACTGATTAACTTAAAGTACAAAGCTTAACATGTATGTTAACCTTTGGCATTTTTCTGTAGCTTTAAAGAAAGCAGAGTGTCCATTTTGTACCAGTGTTTAAGTACTTTGGTATCATCTCATATTTAGTTGCTCACACTGGTTGCTTCTAAACTGAGACACATGTTTATAAAACTAGCATTACCTAGTTCAATATGTCAATCCAGAGAGTAATTAATATATCATAACCACCTAGGTCATTTCACAATGCTAAATTTCCCATCAGATCATAGCACTCAAATCTCATAAATCTCAGCATGTATCAGGACGCCCTGAGCATCTTCTTAAAACACCAATAAATCCTTATGCCCATCCCAAAATTTCTAATCCAGTGGATCTGGGATGCGGTTCTAGAATTCTAATTTCAACAGAAATTCCAGGGTACACTGAGGCCACTGGTCTGAGAACCACACTTTGAGAACCTACTCTAGTGTTTGGGAAAGTGAAACTCCCTCCCACCAGGTGGCTAACTACCTTCTCCCTAAGTGGCTGTTACTATCACCAGGCTGTAATGACAATGCACTATTTAACTTGTCTAAGAATGACAATCTTATGCTGGAGACCGGAAAGCAGCCATTAGTAGTATTCTGGGATGAATTCTTCACCTTTTTGTGAACTTTAGTTTATCATAACCTCATAAATATGTTGGTATGTGAAAATGCCTACCTCTTCAGGTGCCATTACATTTCTGACAAAGACCAAATAAGGATTTAAACGTGTAGGTAGGTCTCTTTAAGAAAGAACTAGGCATTGCCTGCATCTCCATCTTTTTGAGCAACTTTCAGGAATTCATGTCCTCTTTCGATGAATATGCCTACCCCCTCTATCTATAGTAAAGGCCTTTCAAGCCTTCAGCCTTATACCCTCCGGATGAGAGGCAGACACAGGCCTCTTTCTCTGCCCACTCTTGGTTTTCTGTTACAACACTTTAGGCTAATTAAAACTTGCAGTGTTTCCCTCCTGCCTATGAGTGTGCCTTCTTAATTCTTTCCTAAGCAAACCCAGAACCTGAATTCCCATAACACTGGGGCAATGCGCTATCCCATATACACACCGTGATATGGATGAAGAAACAAAAGTTTCTTTGGCTTCAGAGAGCTCATAATATTTCAAGGAGAAGCAAACCTCAGAAACAAAAGCAAAACAGAAAGAGTAACAAGTTAATTCCAAACAGGAAGGTGTCTCAAAGGAATTGACAGCCTCTTTGATTTTAACAGAGTGGATACTCCAGGTTAACTGACTGGCTTTATATTCCTCGAATTTGAAAATATGACACTAGTACTTTGTCACCTCCAACAAACTAATCAATCATCTTCTAATTGGGAGTCTTTTCTGCCAACATGTCTAATTTCTTACTAATCTGTATATTGCTTTTTATAGAATATTTAGTAAATTATGCAAGACATCTAATTACACCTATTTTTCAGAAGAGAAGATGAGAAAACCATGGACTTAAATAGCAAGAAATGAACATCTGATTTTAATTCACTTGCTATCAACAACAGAAAAAATAGGAGATTCCAATTACAGGTTACATTCGCCAAATATAGTACGGATTGCCAAACTCTAAACTGTTTATTACAAAAACAATTGCTTTGCAATTCTCAAACGTATTTCCCCTGGGATTCTCCAAGACAGCTTTAAAACAGTAAAATCATATAAAAATTTTACAAGGTATATAATGGAGGACTAGATTTGTCATTTTACATTATGGCATTATCAAGCAGTTTCAAGAGAACCTAATAACCATCGATGGTCAATAAAAGAAGACACATCATCATTTAAAGAGGTTTGAGGACTTTTTTTAATGGAAAGTGAGTTTTACCAAAAAACAGGAGATTTCATATTTTTCATGTGTCTGAATGCAATCAAACTCATTCATACAGGATGCTCGTGACTAGTCAATTAAAAGGTAATGTAACAATTGTCTAAAACTAATTTCTGCCATAAATTATATGAGGTTCCATGAATATTGCACTGTTAATGGTGTCATAAAAGAAAATTATTTCATGGGAATCAATCAATGAGAAAGAGGAACACCTGAATAAGTACAGGAGAAGTGATAAGTAGATTATAAAAAGGAGGCAAATCTTGAAGAGGAAATTTGAGGAACTGGCAAAGAAGACATTTCTCCATAGACCTACAAAAAATAGTAGTGGAAAAAATTCTATCACCACAAGTCACGCTCTAACACCATGAGTAGGTTGAATTGCTCTTCTAAACCTTATGTTTCCAAACACAAGGGCACCATATAGACTCGTAGCAGTCCTGTTCATAGAGCTGAGTCCATCCTATTCACTTAAGAATTAGATGAGTAAATATATGTCAAATATATACGGAGGTTGAAGGCAGTAATGTATGTCATACAATGTAATGTATTGAGTAATCACTTAACAAATGCTAGCCTTGATTGTAATGTCAGATTTCATAGGCTCTGAGGATCAGCATTATCAACATGGACAGAAGGATTTTAGTATTTTCAGTTAGAGACAGTGTACCCTGTCCAAATCGATGAAAAAAAGGGACATCTCAACTTTTTGGAATGATGGAAAGATTCTAGATCAAAATTATGGGATTAGTTATATGATTGTATATATCGTGAAAATTGCTTTGTAGTCTTAGATTTGGTAAATTTTGTTATATATTATACCTCAATAGGTGATGATTTTTAAATAAAATTTAAAAATCTACTGGAACTTTCCTAAGATTTCTTTGTGCCTGAGAGAAAGACAGGAAAACATGAGAGCTGTCTCTTCTATCACCCAAACAGATCCTCTTCTTACTATTCTGATTATTGTCAAGTCAGGACTTGATTTCTGGACATTTGGCAGCTATTTTGTGACCAAGAGGTAATTCGCCTGAGAAGAAAACAGGAAAATTAGAAAAAAGATGGAGGAAGGAGATGATGTAAAACCCACGAGTTCTATTGCCATCATTGAGGTGTCAAAACAACAACTTCTGCAAATTTATTCATTCTACAGCCAATGCTAGGAGATATGAGAATTCTGTGATTTATAGCACAAAACATTTTTACATGTAACAGATTCAGAGGGAAATATGTTGTAGAGAAAATCAAATGATAAAATGGATACAGCCCTTCAACTACAGAGTAGTGGATATTTACTGTTGTTTCTTCCTAGTACCACTCCCTTCTTCTGCAAGCAATATGTTTTGGCAGATTTGTTCTTCTTCCAGTGCAACAATGCCTCCATATCTACAACTGTGTGTAAATTAACCATTTAAACAAAGCTTCCTTATTGTCCAGTTCAACTTCTTGGTTGTTTTTACCATAAATAAAGAAGTTGTTTATCTAAGTTCCTCAAAGATAAACTCGTTTTTTAAAATTATTTGGAGAAATGAAAGGAACATCCCTGGGTCCTTACCTCAAAACCACAGCAAAAGTTGTCCCTGCATCATAGAAATTCCACTAAAGCTATCTTCCCTTGAATTTGTCAGCACTTTCCCAGCTATGCACTGTGCATGCAGAGCTGTGTGTGTGTGTGTGTCTGAAAGAAGATCTGAAGGCTGATATTGGTATGATACCTAATGATTAAAGTTTGAGATGCTTGAGATCTTTATACTCACGTCTAAGCATACAGACAGACCTTATCTTAAGCAACATATTATTTCACATTAAAATCAAATGCTACAGGCCCTACCTGTTAGAAACATTATATTTACCTTTATACTTATCTCAAATTCTTCCCATCCCTCAGGGTCTATCTTGAACTTCCTTTTTAATGGAGTTGTCTTGAACTATGACAGCCCATATTGATTTCCCATCTTCAAAACCACACAGTATATATCAGAACTAGGTATACATATTAGGACTATAATCATTTTGTATTTAATTCCTTTTCAATCTTATTATTCACTACAGTATGAAATGTTTGACATACAGTAGGTTCTTAGTAAATATTTGTCTTTGAAACTATCACTTTTGTCATTTAGCCAAATAATGACTAACATGGTAAACACAGAAATTTAAACTTATGTTTAGTACTTAAAGGTATCAAAAACAAACTAGTAGTTTTCTGGTAAACCATTTTTATTGAAATATCAAATCAAAGAAATAAAGACTCTAAAACGTGTAACATATTGATCCTTCAAATAAACCAATGTTTTCTCCTAGGCCTATGACTGACATATTAAATATATGCCATATGTATTGTAAGTATTCAAAGATATTTAATGATATCTCATATTTGCTTTGAGAGATGCATGAGACAGATAATATTATGCCCGGTGACATAAGAAGATATGGAAGCCACATGAATAATAATGGGAATTTTGTTAGTCTCAGCTTTCAACTGTCTAGAGACAGAACTATTGAAATAGAATTATTTCATCGTTCTGAGAAAGGTCATATTGTCAACAAAATGTAAGTGACAGAAAACTATTGACTGGTAATAAGTTGAAATCAACATCAGGGATCAGGTAGTATGATCCCTTAGACACTTTAGGTTCTTCCAAACCTA
Organism: Solenodon paradoxus; assembly: GCA_004363575.1. Classification (NCBI taxonomy): domain Eukaryota; kingdom Metazoa; phylum Chordata; class Mammalia; order Eulipotyphla; family Solenodontidae; genus Solenodon; species Solenodon paradoxus. Next base: position 25,263 of record RJWH01003454.1, read on the forward strand.
CTTTCAATCATAAAATATTATTTTAAATGAATGGGTAACTAGAAAAAGAAAACATGAAAATAATCTATATATCTAAGATGACAACGAAGCTTTCAGAAGCCACTAGTTTCTATATTGATGGTCCTTTTATTAAACTTATTAATTTAACTGTTATGGTATTATTAAACTAGTATTAGAGCATATATGTGCCTTCAAGCACGTTCATATAATATATGAAGAACTAAAATGAAGCCGATGTGTTTCAATAAATTTGTCTGTTCTCCTCCTCTGGAATAATTACTTTTCAAAAATAAAACTAGTAAACCCCAAGTGTTTTTATCAACCTTTTACTTTTTGTTTATATCATAAACATTTTTTCATACTCAACATTTACCTACATCTAATCTCTCTTGCCACTAATCTTAGAAATAAGAATGACTGTTCTTCCCTACGAGACTGGAAGTTGTTTTTCTCTGTCTCTTTCCACCTGAAACTTCCCTCCACATAAAACTGTCTCCTAGTCTATCTATCCATGTATTTTCTTTCTTTTTTTCTTGCTTTCTGCCTATACATCTCCCTCCCTTTTTTCAATATCCAAGAGCATGAAAGAAGAGCTCAGACTCGGCCCCACCTCTGAATCCATGGAAAGCTTTGCCAACTACCAGATCCAACTGCTCCTTTGAAAAAGCATGTCATCAAAAATCCTAAATCTCTTTCTCATTCCTCCTTCTTGATTCATATGTAACCATTCATAGTCTTGAGAACATATTTCCATAATTTCTTATCTCATGGGACCATTATTTTCCTGTGTGTGTGATCCAAAGCTGGGCTACCCACTGTTCCTTCACTAAATGTGAGTTCCCTTGCAGAAGTAACCTAATTCTCCTCTCTGCTCTTTCTACGTGTCTCCACATATCTCCTTGATCTTTGTATATGAATCCAGCCTCTGGGCTTTAAACAGCATCACTCTGCAAGACTCTAGGCTCCAAGTCTCACCTCCGTCTTCCAACTCTTAACATTTAACTTTCAAACATTTACTCTCTGTGTATGCTGGGAAGTAACAGGTAGAGAAATATATACAATAATGTTTCTGATTTCAGCAATCTCTGTTCTCTCTGCTTATATCTATAATGAGCATGTCAAACTGTTGTTTCTCCTCCTCATATATAATCCTCTTTATCACCATTGAAAGCGGTCTTCTCTTGATTCAGTGTGACATGCTTTTGTCTCAGGCATGGATGCTTGTGTCTCTGGGGAAATAATCTGTCCACATGGACAGTCCATGTGAGAGGAAAGGAGAGGTGGAGTGTAGGGATGAAGGAGAAAATGTTTTTTTTACTCAGAAAGAGGAGAGGAAGCACCCTCAAAGAAAGAGTAGGTCATCCAGAGAGGAGTGACACTGAAATGCTAGGGACCTAATTTTAAGGGATCTTGACAGTTCTTCTCAGAACCTGTTAGGCATTCTGAGGTAGGACAAGTTTCCTTATTGGCTTGTTAGTGGCTTCCTTTTTGAATTTAAGTGCTTCATACTGGCACCTTTATGATGCATTTCCTTTGTTCTTTCTAGCAGTCCATACCCTGAGCCTCAGCACATATACTTGAATTTGATAGTTAATTATACCCGAGACTTAATAGTCCTGATTTCCTGGCTCTGGCATTTTAAACTGGATTGGTGTTGCTTTATGGCTCTGTGTTGATGTCTGGCAATATTTTAAACTACCTGCATTGACAGTCGCAGAGATTTACTGTTTTCTGGCATTGTTTCCCCTGTTTTCTTCCTCCTTTCCTATGCCCTACTCTTTAGCTAACTTTTATACCTATGACCTTTATGCTCATAACTTTGGTTAATGGCTTTTCCATTCTTTCAAGTTTGGCTGTTTCCAAACAGATTTCTCCCCCTTGCCACCTGTAAGCTGGTTTGACAATGAGAGGAAGAGAAAAGGGAGACAGATGGGCTCTAAGTGAGACTCCATTGTCCCAAGGGCAGGCCAGGAAAGCTTCTTTCAGGAAAGAGGGTGGAGCAATCCATCCCATGCCTGGGGAGAGAGGTTTCTAAGGGGAAGTTTCCAGCAAGCTCGATTGCGGGGGAGGGGGGAAGAGTCCTGATAAGGTCACCTGGCGTGTTGTCGATAGCAGGGTAGGGAGTCAGGATGTCTTAACAGGACGGTCTGTCCTTGACTTCGATAAAAAGGAGGGGTTGAACAACATCTGCTCTTGCTTCGGACTGCAAAACGTTCCGTTCTTGATGCTTGGCTAGAACATGGCCACTTTTGATTTTTTGTTTTCTATCTCCTGTCTCACCACCCACTTATTATATACATCTTGGAATCTACTATATCACTCCATTCCCACGAGAGCCTGATTCAGGTCATCACTATTTCCAGTGGATAGTGCTGCAGAGAAATTAAAAGTGTAGGCAATGCAATTGAAATGCCCCAATTCCTCATCTTAAAGAGAATCATCAGGAAAGAACCAACAATGTGAAACTCACAGTAATAGCAGGAACAGCACTGAAGTCCAACCTCTTGAAACTCAGGATAAATAAAGAGCAAGACAATAGGTAAAGGCAATTTTTACCCTAATAGGACTTTAATGGGTACTAAGAAGAGTGTTTCAGTTGCCCAACTACTCATGATTTTTTTAAACAGGAAGGGGAAAAAAAACTAAAACAGTTGGAATGTAGGTCACCTGCTTCAGTGATTGAGGCTCAGAGTGAATACCATTTTCATTCTTTTTCATTGGTACTCACAATACTGCACCATAATTTCTCTTCCCAGATGTCAGCCCATACAAATTAAATCATCTGTTGAAAGCCTATTAACACAATTATTAAGCATCTAGCAAGCACTAGCCATACAGTCACTTCACATATATTGTAAATTACAAACCCCCTTAATTTTCTCATTCACTTGATGAGGAAAATGAGGCTTCAATGACCGAATTATTTTGCCCAGCACCCCAACCTTTGGAAAATACTCAGGATTAAAACTCACTACTACTATCCAATATGAAAGATCCACTGAATCATACTTAATAATTTTTAAAAATATTTTAAAATGTGTTTGGAGAGATCATATAAGAGGTCCCCCATGCTCTAATATTTGCATGAACTTCATCATCAAAAGCAGAATCTTTCTTGAAATACATAAAAGTAAAGTTATTGTGGGGAGAAAGAGCTCAGTTTAAGCTATTTTTAGACACCTGATTTGTAGAAAAGAACAGAGTAGTTGTATAAATGAGTGAAAAAAAAAAAAAAGGTGGGAAAATACAGAAAGACTAGAGTAAGATTCCTAACTCAACATTCTTTACAATTTTGCCTAAGGCCAGCCCTGAATTATCATCCCAAATATCTAGACATAAGACTTATCTCAAAGAAGCAGCCATCTTCATTAAATATAGATGAACAGGAACAAGAAAATGTGAAAACGGAATAACCCAAGTCCTACTTGCCCAAGGCAAAAACGTAGAGAAAATAATGTGAGACTATTTTCTTTTTCTGACCTGTGACATAATTTTGGATTCATACATTTTGGTTCCTAAGAATGTAAAATCAATTTGTTTAATTTTATCATTGATAACGGTTAATACAAATTCTTCCAACCAGCCACCACCTTTGTCTCCAATACTTCATGTAGAAAACAAAACTAAATCATCATAATTCTCTTTGAACTAAAGCCCCACCTTGTGCTAACTACACGTTTGAGCAACTAACTTACTTTCTCTATATCTTAGTCATCTTTGCTGCACAATGTGGATACTGGTGTTACAGCTCTCTGTAATAAACCAAGCGAGTGGGCACTTTTGGAAGTATTTTAGGCAGATTTATTACGTGCGGGCTCAGCAGGGGTCTTTTCCCCACAAAAAGGCTGAGCACAGGCTTCCGGTTAGGGCATACTTATATAGGTTAGAGCAAGTGAGGACGAGAGGGATGTAAATTAGGGGAGGAGGTTTCAAGTGCAGGAAGTCTGTTGGCAACATTCCAGCAAGCTCAGGTGACAGGACTTTTTTATGGCTTTCCTAGCTCGGCGGATTTTATGGCTGTCTTCATGGCTGCTGGAAGTGGCAAGCAGGCCTTTTTCCATCACACTAGATCTGCTGTTATTAAATGATTTAGTAAATAGAGTAACAGAAGAGGGTTTAGCAAGAGTAAGCACTCACTAAAAGTTAGCTATGTTATCTTCACCTCTAGAAAGTACCCCAATGGCAGGATAACCATGGCTAAATCTCCTGGAGCTTATCATATACAACATGTCAATAAATTCCAGAGTAAATGAAAAACAACACAAAATGCATTTTTCCCTGAGCTCTCCAAAAATATAAGCAAAAATGAAGGTGAATTAGCCAGTTGGCCAAATGCTATATGCTTCTACTCTCACACTTCCAAATTAATGAGTACTGATTTAAAGTCCTCTTGAGAACCAGTTCTCTGTTTATAGAATGAGAAGTGGTCAAGGAAACACTGGCCCACCTCCTCATTTATCCTCATGGTGCTTAAATCTCCCATCTGCTCCTCAAGCTGATCCAAGTTGTGATCACTAGAGAAGGGAAACATCTCTTCCATTGGGGTTCTGACTTTATGAGGAGAATGCTGGCAGTACTAAAATAATGATAATTAATAGAGATGAGGTCACCATCGTTTCAGGCATTATGAATCCCTGTATCCCTGACTGGCCAGGTGTTTGATGGGCAGTCTCTTCACTGTTTAAACCTCTATTGTCAAGGAAACTCTTCAATTGAATGCAAATACACTTTACCTGCCTCCTGGGGTAATATGGCAAGCAATTAACAAATGTCCATAAAGTACTGGGAAGAGACAATGGTGCCATACAAAATGTTACAGATTATTGCATCATGATGCTTAAATTCATAATCAGCTCTAAATGGGGCAATTGGAAAGGTAACCAAAATTCTCCCTAAAAAGTCTCCATTTCCAAGGAATACTAAAAAGGCATTGCTTTTTCCTGATATATCAATGTTAAGACTTTTTGCCCTTCACCTAAACTCTCCGAAGAATAAGGATAATAAAAAAAAATTACATGATTATGACTAACTGGGGTAAAAGCAAGAAGACAAATTTAAAAAATAAATGTAAACATATAATCACTTCCCATCCAGAATGAAGGCAGTGATTAAATTTCAGAGGCCTGGCTTTAACCTGGTTTACCACTCTAGGATACCACAAGCAGAATTTTTATGCAAGAGGCAAACAGCATAACACAGAAAGCCGTGTGCAAATTAGTGAAGAGTACACATCCTGACATTGACTGGCCCCCGAGTTATTCCTCCAACCTGAGCCATTCCTCCCTAGGCTCCTGCTTATCATCACTACTGGATGTCAAGAAGGAGTCTCAAACCCTGTATATCTGAACTCAAACCCTTGATTCCCCTCAAATAACCTGTACTCCTGCCAGCTTCGGTTCTACCAGTCTCTGAAAATAGCCATTCTATCTTTCTAGTTGTGCCACAGGGATAGCACAAATTAAAATCTATAAAGCAGGTATGCAGATGAATACTACCAGACAGACAGAAGAAGATGGATTTACAAAGACCCTTCCTCAACCACCCAGGTCTGATGACACACCCCCTAATTACGCCCACCATTTTTTCTCCAGGCAAACTACCAGCTCTCAGGAGCACTCCAGGCAACATGAGCAGTTCCTGCAGCTCTCAAGAGCACTCCCTGGTCAGGAGACTTCCATCCTCCATACAGGAACCTATATACGTATAATCAAGATTGACTCTGAAAGGACAAACAGGCAGCACACATGGGATGATGCACATAGCGAGCACACACATATGTGCAACTTTTCTTACTGTAATTTTCTCAACCTGTAGGGAGTTTGTACTCCTGGCTACTAATTCTAATAAACTTGACACGTGATCCTGGCCATAGGGGTCTCTCATGAATTCTTTCCAAATAGACCCTGCCTCTGATGGGGGGCACCCCCCATCAGTTATTCCCACCAAAAAGCTGTAATCCTCCTTAACTCTTCTCTTTATTCTGCATCCCTCACTCAATCCACCCATAATACCAGTTGGACCTAATTTTAAAAACTCTCTAGAAGCAGACACTTCACCACCTTTACTGCTACTGCTCCGGTTTCACAAGACCCTCTCCTCTAACCTGAATGACTGAAACTTGCCCCCACAGTTGGTCTCTCTGCTTCCTGTCTTGCTCTCCCCTTTGGTGTATTCTTAGAAAAGTCACATCACGACTTCCCTATGTTCATAAACCTGAAATGACCCTACACACACACACACACACACACACACACACACACACACACACCTGACTTCAATTAGAAGCCAAAGAGTTATCAGAAAGGACTATAAAAACCTCCATGGTCTGGCTCCCTTATCTTCTCTGAGCTCATTTCCTATAACAATTCCTTCCTCCCGTGACCCCACCCACTACCCACACTGGCTCATCTACTTTGCATTCACTCACCCCCAGGGCCTTTGTACCCACTGCGCCATCCTTCCCAGATATTCACGTTAGCTTTTCCTTGCTGCCTGACCTCTATACTCAAAAGCTTCCAACTCAGTGAGAAATTTCCAAGCCAAACTTTCTCTGTTCTAAAATGGTAAGCCTCACCCTTACCCTGACTCCCCTTTTATTCCTTCTCTGCAATTTTTCTTCTTGGTGTCTATCATCATTTGGCATTACTTTTTGGCGCATTTTTTGTCTAATATCTTACCACCCCCACCTTGAATATATTCTACATCAGGGCAGTAACTTTTCCTGGAACAGTGTCTAACATATAAAACATACAGAATAAATATTTGTCAATTTCCTTTTTTTTTATTTTACTGGCCCTGGAAATACCAATTGTCAGACTTACTGCACTAATCATCCAAGAACCAGTCATCACAGGACACCATCAAGCAATGATGCCAGAAATGGGTTAAATCCATTCTTGAATGCCCAAATTTGTGACTTCCAAGCATGAAGATCTTAAAAGGTAAAGTAGGAATTTGATTTTTTTCTAGAGTTATTAATACTGAACACTCGCCCTTTAATCATGAAACGCAAGGCTAGTGTTTTACTAGTGAATCAGGCTGGAGGGGAAGAAATCAAACCAAGATGCTCACTTCATACTCCAGCATCGTCCCTTGAATATGAGACAGCTTTGTTCCACAGCTAAAACAATGTTTTTAATGTGTAAATGCGAAAAGAAAATTAAAGCTGGCAGCTACTTGATGTTTAGCGAAAAGAAAAAAAAAAAAAAAAAGACCTCCTGCTCAGCACTCATTAAGAACTAGAGCTGCAGTAATTCCCTCTAATAAAAAATAATTTATGATTTTCTTGGAGCTGAGAAAATGATGGCACACCTGAGCTTCTGATTTATAAAAAATGCATTCCCAGCTCTTTTTTTAAACTGCATCTTTATTTCAGTTTTACAGTTCTTCAGTAAAAGCAAATCATCATAGTCAGCCCACGAGGAGAGGATAAAAGTCACAGACAGAGGATGGAGATGGTCTAAATTGCCGGAAGAAAGGAGCAGGCTGGCTGAATTATCTTGGAAGTCCCTCTCCAATGTGACACAGTGGCCTCCCCTGCCCACCCAAGCTTCAAGTGTCCTCTCCAGACTGGCATCTGCCAACCAACCAATTTCACTTCTTAGCAGAGCACTCGTTCTGTTCTTGTAGTCCCCCTTACTCTAGAAGCTTCCCCTAAACAAGGGTCTGGTTCAAATGTCCCCACAGTGGTCAGAACGACACCTGGCAAAGAGTTAAGTGTTTAATACAAATTTACTGCATGAATCATCATATTTAAACACTGAGTTATTTTCCTCTAGCTGTCTGTCTAAGTGGGAGATGCAATTTCTACTCTTGCCAAATGAATGACTTAATGGGAACAGTTAAGATTTGAGAGAAAGACATGTTTATAGAAAGCCTATGCCCCACACCATAAAAATGAGAGTCATCACAAAGAGAATCCTGTTGAATTATCCCAGCCCTGCTCCCTCCCCAATTCCCAATACAGTCAATGAAATGCACATTTCTCTTGGCTGCTATGTGCTGTGACATTTTGTTTTAATTCAAACCAGTCTTCATAAATTCTGGTATAGTGCATGACATCTTAAATGGCTCTATTCTTTATTCAAAATCATCCCTCTCATTCCCAGAATTGTAGTAAATAGATCTTCTAAAGGGGAAATAAAACTATTTCCACAACAGGCCTATTTCAGCAGTTTTTCAAAAGGTATTTCTTTCATTCCCCTGACTAGAGTTTTCATTTTTATGCTTGGAAAGTTGTGTTATATATACATGTATTTTAGCCTAAATGGATGTGGTATTTTTTTTTTGCTATTGTTGTTGCTTTCAGCTTTTCTATTTTCCACTTCAGTTATGTTTACAAAAGTAAAACTTCCTATTTCTCTTATTTCTCCATTTGAGAGTCTCTGTTAGTGAAACTAGCTTCTTTTTTTTTTTCTTAAGAAAGAATACTCATGATATCCTGTGGTTCATGTTCACTGATTTAATTAATAATTTAGAGATCAGAAGATTTATCCCTATGATAATCTCATATACCCTCTCACTTTTTTCTATATAATTTTTAAGGAGCAACTTACAAGCATAAAAACCCATCCTAACTTTTTCTTCTCGTGTACCCTACATGTTAACGAGGGGTCCTCACAATTATAATCCAGTCTAAGAAAATCCCATGCAAGTCTGATAAAGCTGGGAGAGATGATTAGAGGGGAGGAAAATACTTCAAAAGTATTTGAAGTAAACTATTACACATTGACTTTCCAAACAGCATTTACATCAGCAATCCTTTCTCTAGTCTCAAGTCCCAGAGTGACTTAAAACTTCCTGAGGTTAATTTTAATTTCTAACAAAGAGACAATTTGAACTGTATACCAAATGTGTATACAAAAGGGTTATTACAACATTATTCTATTATAGTAGCAAAAATAGATACTCAAAAAATATATATTCAAAAAATTTAGGAAAAATTCCTTGGACAACACAAAATCATCCTCTGGTCATAACTGTTTTCTTTTTTAAATGGTTTGTCTGCCTTAAATAATCAGCTTAGAAAAAACTGCAGCAGCTTAAAATTCTGAGCTATCTGACATATTATGGTGCAAACACAAGCCCTAACATGCTTGGAGAGACAAAAAGGAGGAGGATGAAGATGAGGAAGGCTTCTTCAATGGTAGAGAACTCACTGTTACCCATTTTTCTCTCCTTCTCTGTCAGGACTCTAGAGCCACGGGAGATTTCCGACTGACTCCACCATCAGCCAACATGATCGATGACTTCTTTTTTTTTCCGTCAAATATTCTGACAGATGAGTGTAAACTCAAAAGCTTTTTGGAACCATCCTAAAAGATTTAAATGATTAAAAAACCCCTCTTCAGGGGACAGGAGCAAGCGGTGGTGCGTCCAATGGATGGGATGGAAGACTCTTGGTCAACTGGTGGAGGGTAGGATGTGTTGTCACAGATTGGATGAATGGAGAACCTACATGTATAGGCTTGCATTATTTTGTGAAATCAATAAATATCTTTTTAAAATCTATGTTCCCCAATTTGTATCTATTTTATACCAAAAATACAGACTAATTTCACCATCTTACATAGTAACTATTTTTATTTTTGTTCTTTCTTTCAATCCTCATCTAGTGCTTATAGTTGTTAACATATTTAAACATCTTACAGTCTGCTTTCTTCACTTAAATCTGCAGAGAAGATTATTTTAAACCACTATTTGTTTTCAATTTAGAGAAATTATATGAGACTCTCAAGAAAGATATCTTCCCACCAAATGATAACCCCTAAAAGTAAATACAGTGATTAAAATTAATTACAACCAATTTCTTAAGCAAGGTAGACAGCAAACCCCAGGCAACTGCTAAAAACTTCAGAGGGTCAATTACCAAGCTATCTAGTAAAAGCCTCCAAAAATCGATAATCCTCCAGTCTTACTTTTATGATGACATTAGAAACAACATTTAATTTTTTCTGTGTAAGAAACTATCACTGGAAAGTTGATCTATGCTAATCTTTTAAACCTATTACCAGCATTTTATGCATCATAATCCTGGCTAAACCAGAATATATATGTATATATATTTAGGTTCTCCCAACATTTTCTAAAAGGGTCCCTGCCAGGCAGTAACATCATTCGTTTACTAAATATTATCTGGGGACCTAGCCATGCATGACTCACATTAATGCAGATGGGAGTTTCACAGTCATCGCTAAGGTCTGTGGAACAAATGGTGTAACCCATTATTGGTTCTTCTCTCATATCTCTTCAGTATGGATTGCAAAAGATAATTTGGTCAGCCATGCCTTACTCAATTGACAAATACCATTAGTTCGCAGTTTTTCGAGTTTGCTTTATCTTTGCACCCAGGTATCATTTAGTGTCATGGGTTCATAGCTAGTAGCCAGTCCATACCTTAAGCCATGATCTGAAGAATATTTTTTAATCAGCTTCCTGGTGTTTCTTAATTATTTTATGGGCTTTATTATAACTTAAGGAAATGTGATACTCAGAAAAATTATTATATAGAATAGCTACAACCTTTAATATTAAATCTTGCAGACTCAAAATCTGTACCCTTATAACATCAAATAATGCAGAGACCCACAAGAGTAAAGATGATTGCTTTAAAACAGACCAGTCTGTTGATTTTATTTCCTAATATGAAATTATTTATCCAAATAATGATGCTCACTTTGGGCTATACAATTAAAAAAGAGGTGCCTGTTTCCAAGTCTTTAACAATATGATGAAACAGATGAAAGTGAAAAGGCTATGAATATAAAGACTCCTTGTATTGTCCAAGACAGATTACCAATTAAAAAATAAACAACAGATCATTATAATTTGTCATCCAATTTTGTGCCTTCATAGGTGTGTTAAATAGAGCAGAGAAGAATACCGAAGTACCTGAAATGGCAGGGTTGTTCAAGTTCCTAATATCTTTGATAAAAGTTTAAAAAGTGCCAGTGACTTCAAGAGAAACAATGCTATTATAGGATCTGCTTTCTCTGTATGTAGTTTCATTAAAGTCAGTTTCCAAGAAGTAGGTTGACCATGCATACTGTTTTAAATGGGAACAGTACCTTTTATTTCATATTTCCTGACTATCCCATCTTTTTTAATATAAATGCCAATTGTGTCCCATTCTGAATAAACCAGGGTCTTCTTTAACATGGGGCCAAAGGGTCATCTGAGCTGCCCTGGGTCCAGTCTGTTGAGGGGCCCCAGCAGCTGCCCCTTTTGCCCCACCTTAAAGACAGCCCTTGTTGGTGCTGACTGCGCTGGACCAGGGCCACTGCCGTTGTCCCCGCCCCATAAGGAAACCACCAGGAAGAACATTCCCAGTCCCCGCCCCGATGTTCTTCAAACACTGAGACTGACCGAGCTGCAGGTAAGTACAAAGGGAGTTATCGCAGGCTCTGTGGGGGTTACTGGGACTTTCTGGCACTGGGATGGTTACACTGGCATGTGTTTTAGGCAGGACACTTAGAGCAGGGCTGATAGGGACACCAAATTTGGTTTTTGCCTGTGGTGTGAAAATTCTCGCACTGGCCCTGGCCATTTGTATGAAGTCCTGCTGGACCACATATTACTTATATGCTCTCTGATCAGCATCATGTAGTGCTTACCTGTTGCTGATCTGGCTGCTCTACCAAGAAATTACCTTGGATATTCAGTGAGGACTTACCATACACACCCAAATCTTATCAGCGCTTAACACTGGATGGTAAGATTGCAGATAAGGTGCTTGCTTCCTTTTATCTCTCAGATGTTTCTCTAATGACAAGTATAACTCAAGATGCCAAAAAGCTTGAGGAAAGTGTTTTAAAGAGAGAGCACAGTTGGGATCCACACACACAATATGTTTGGCTCACAATTCAGTGTCTGCTAACTTCACTGATTCAGGTTAGGAATCCTGACTGCAGCAAGCCCTTGGCACGTCCAGGATACACACAGCTAAACCCCAGAGTGCCTTTGCCATTCTTTGTCCTGTGCGGCAGACTAGTTCAATTTCCTTACCCAAACGTCCTCCATTAATTGCCTTTTCAGTGGATTACTAATAAGTTTTTGATGTTAAGCAAACATCAATGCTCCTATTAAAGTGAGACCAAACACTGTGACTATTTGTTTAATAACACAGTCTGAATGAAGGACGAAGTTCAATTAGCTCTGGCGCTGGTACAAGCTTCATTAGGAAGGAGAGGCAATTATCAAGTGGAAGGCGGCGGGAGGCACTGGTGCGCACGCCATGCAGCTAGCGGAAAAGCACAGCGACACAGAGTTCCTTTGAAAAAACTGTGACCTGAAGACTTCAGACAGAAAGAAGGATCATTAGCACAAAATTAAGCACCCTAATAGGGCAATCCTTATCCCGCTAGCTCCAGAAGAAATATGAGGCCAAATCATGTCATCTAAATAAACTACAGGGTGTCAGGACAAACGGAAGGAACAGGAATTATCTGGTGGGTAGCACTTCATTAGCACAGAGTCTGGTTCACAGACATTGTTCAGCGGGAGCTCCTGAGCCTGGTTTGGGGAGTCATAAGACTCACCTGCACCACGAACTGGTATGTGACTTTGAGTAAGTCATCCGGCCTGTGCAGATGTCTTTCCCTTTCTAGAAAATTACGGGGTTAAACAAATGAGCTCTTTTAATTAAAAATGTATTCATTTCATGACTGTATTGACTCATGGTTTTTGTGATCCCAGGAGATGATGCAAATCACAAATGACCTCACAATGAACAGTGTTCATATGATTTTCTTAAAAGGATGATGATGGGGATAAACCAAAACGCTAGAGTCTGGTGGGATTTTTTTTCACCACAGGGACACAGGAACAGGGATTTCATTTCATGACACAAATCCTAAGATTCCTCTGACTTATTCTAATTTCAATGTGCGTTCTTGAAATGTTAAACTGATGCATCAGATTACTTTGGGTACTGTTTGGGGTGTCTCTGTGGGATTAAGTATTTACAACTTCGTGCCAGGAAGAGGAGAGTCTTTCCTCTATTAAATTGTTTAATGACAACTCTGTCATACCCCAAGGTCACTCTTGAAATCACAGCCTTGTGAAGAGGCCCTGGGGGAACAGACCAGCTGCCTAGTGCCGGTTTTGACTCCAGAACTCCAGGAGAGAGAGCGAGTCAGTCAGCAAACAGACTCACAGAACCACTAGGAAGACAGCGCAGGACAATATTAAAATTGGCATGGGCGTGGGAGGGGGAGTGTGATAAAATAAAATAAAAAAAAAAAAGATTTGAAAAAGACAGTTGCACTCAGTGCAAAAGTAAGCTGTTTTGCTTCTAGAAATGCAACCTACAGAAACAGTTACTGAAATGGATAAAAATACATTCATTCAACATTCACTCGACAAATATGATAAGGTAACATTCAGACAGAGACGTAGTGGAGAATGAGGGGGTGAGTCAGGCAAATATGGGCAGGGGGGTGTCTTGAAGTTTCTAGACGGTGAGAGCAACTAGTATTTCTTACATTCAAGAAATGACAAAGAATTTAATTTGGCATGCAATGAGTCCGGGAGAGGGAGAGAGGTCAAGGTCAGAAAAGTAGTAGACTCATGGGGCTTTCAGAGATCATGGAAAATATTTTAGATTCTAGTGAGTTAGATGAGGGGTTCTTGAAGAACTCTGAAGAGTTGATTTTATCTGACTGCTGTGAAAGATCACTCTTGCAAGAGTGCAAATTGGTGCAATCCCTATGGAGGCCAGTTTGGAGATTCCTCAGAAAACCGAAGATAGAAATTCCATATGATCCCGCTATTCCACTTCCGGGCATCTACCCGAAAGATACAAAAGCAAACCCATCTGCAGAGATATATGCGCCCCCATTTTCATCATGGCCCTATTCACAGCAGCTAAGAACTGGAATCTACCTAAGTGTCCAGCATCAGATGAATGGATGAAGAAGACATGGTCCATTTGTACAATGAAATACTACACAGCCCTGAGAAGAGAGGAAACCCTGTCATTTGAATCAAGATGCATGGAACTAGAGGGGATGATGCTCAGTGAAACAAGTCAAAAGAAGAAAGACACCAGATGACCTCACTCAAAGATCACTCTTTTGGCTGCTGTTGGGAAACACACTGCTAGAAAAAGGTGACAATAATCCAGGTAAGAGGGAAGGATACTTTCAATGGGATGGGGATGGTAAGAGGTGCTGAGATATGGCTATATCTGCATGTTTCAAAAACAATGTGCATATATTTGAAAAACAGTATCAGTTGAGTTTACTGATGAATTGGATGTGGAGTGTTAGAAAAAGAGAGGTGTGTATCAAGAGCAATGCCAAGGTTTGGATCCTAAGAAGGAAAAATGAAATTGTTTTTTACAAAGATGATAAAGACTGTGATACTCATTTCTATAATATTTCATATTTTCCCATGATTAAAATAATCTAAATATGGATGAATAGTTGAATGACAAAGTAAATTTTGCTATAGTCATACTCTGGAACTGGTAAATAAATGAAGACAGAACCACGTATCTTTTCATGGAAAGACAACATAACATATAACTAAAATATCTGCAAGTTACAGATTATGTTTTCTACTACAAGGTCATTATATATATATGCAAATATATATGTGTATATATATATACACACACATATGTACACACACACATACACACCAAACTGAAATAATATGCAATGAACTTTAATGGTAGCTATTTCTACGGAAATTGGTAGGTAAAAAGGAGATCATCATCATTAATTCTATTAATCTGACCATTGTTTGAAGTGCTAACAATGATATATTTTATTACCTTTATTAATGATCTGCATGCATTACTTTTTCTCATCTCAAAAGTGTTTCTTTTCATTAAGGAAGCACACACAAGACGCACTAGCATGGGTAGAGCTATTACCAAGTCATTAAAAGCTTAGACCCCGAAGTGAGACTCCAGTTTCAGATTCTGGCTCTACAGTTTCCCAGCATTGTGACCTAGGGAAAATTGTTCCACTTCTCTGTGCCTCAGATGTTCCTCTTTAAAAAGGAGTAATAATAGCATTACCTGAAAAATGCAGTTGTGAGGATGAAAGAGGATAATGAGTGTAAGGTTCTTCAAACAGTACAAAGTCACTCAGTTCTTCTGGGAGATAATATCTGGAGGGAAAGAAGGCCTTTTTTGAACACCAAGCAGGCACTAAGTAGGGTAAGCATCTCATACGTCAAGTCTTCTATATAAAATCCTCAGAACAGCCTTGCATGGTAGCCATTATTGCTGAATTTTCCAAATGAGAAAACTGAGCCAGTCAAGCAACTTCCCCAAGATTACAGTGCTAAAAAGTGATAGAGTGAGTTGTTGAAACTCCAAATTCTCATGAGCTTGGCCACTATTTTCTACAATGCTCCCAGTCAAGACAATGGGTATAATGGCCATTTTGAACAAGGCTACAAGCAATGAAAAGAAGAATTCAGAGAAAATCATGGATCTTTTCATTACAAAAAAGCAAGAATGCAATAGGAAAGGAAAACATGGTCCAAACGATAGTTTTAAAAATCCACATAATAAAATCTTGATGGACCAGAGGGAGCCCAATCTTTCAGAGACAGAGAAACAAAGATATATCAAGATATTTGTCTATAGTGACAAGGGAACTGAGTAAGATTCTCCTAATAAAATGCCACTTGCTAGTTCTGGGAAGGGTTAGGTAACAAAATATTAGACTTAGCTTTCCTGGTTAATTTTTTAAAGGGTGGGGGTGGGGGCAGGTAAAGGGCACTGCTGGGGAATCTATGATTTTTCACTAGAATTTCTGCCTAACAGCATTCAGTGGTTAGACAACTTCATCTTGGACAGTCAACTGTATGGGAATGAAAGGGAAAAGTGAAATTAAACAGTCAAGAAAATAAGATTCACCGTGAGCAAACACTCATACCTGTGAGAAGGAGCTCTATCAAAAGACCAAAGAAGTATGGGCAAGAGTGTGGGGAAAAAGGAACATTTACACTGCTGGCGTGAATACAAATTAGTGCCACCTCTACAGAAAAACAGTCTGGAAATTTCCCAAAATGTTAAAAATTAAATTACCCTTTGCTTCAGCAATTGTATTACTAGGTAGATATCCAAAGAATATAAAAACACATATCAGAAAAGACATCTGCACCCCAGTGTTCATGGCAGCACAACTCACAGGCAGTCAGGCAAGGAAACAGCCTAAATGCCCATCAGCAGGTGAATGGCTAAAGAAGCTCTGGTCTAGACACTCAGTGGAATGCTACTCAGCTATTCAAGAAGATAAAATTGTACCTTTTTGCACCAACTTGGATGGCTAAGCAAAATAAGTCGAGAAGGAAAAGACAAATTCTGGCTGGTCATAGGTGGAATATAAAGGAACACAATGAATAAACTAAAGAAACACAAGCAAACTATTTTCATCTCTGAAATCAAGACTGTGGCAACTAGAGAGGAGACAGGAGAAGGGGAGAGAAAACCAGGGGTAGTGGGGCCAAGAATGAGAGTGGTGACAGGCACCAGAGCCCTGGTGGGGAGTGTGCTGTGATACACAATGAAGCTTTAATCTATTCTCCTGGAACTTCTAGTCTTGTAAACAAAGGACGCACTAATAAAGTTACTTGTAATTTTGATTAGACAATCAGTTCATCTTTTAAAAGAAAAGAAAATTCGACCTCCTGGTAAGTTTATTAGTGGTGTCTTTGTGGAATACACTGGCCCTCCCTAGCTGAGCTGCCCATGGAGTCGCACACAGTCCCGCCCGTTGCTCCCTGAGGACCACGGGGGCCCAGCCCTGCCCGCTACGGCACACTCTGTGGACCACCGGAGCATGGTGCCTGCACTGCATCTCCCCGCACAGCAGCCAGAAGCAAGCAGCAGGCCATGGAGTTACGCTCCACCTTCTCAAACAGGGTCCACGAAGCCCAAAGGTCAAGCCGTTTTCCTAATATACTCGTCAGCCCTCAGCAAAAGGGACGGTGACAGAGCTGACCCAGGCACTGCCTTGCCGTCAGCGGGCACACAGAGCCCCGGCCTGGCCGTTTCCCATTCTCCTTAGATTCCACTATGTGAAAGATCATCTGCTCTGCCAAATTGGCGCTCATTAAAAATTTAAGTTAATGGGTAACATTTCCCTGAAGTCCAGTGGTTCTCAAACCACAGCAGCATTAGAATCGTCTGGACGGCTCATTAAAACACAGCTGGCTGACTCCACGCCAGCCTTTCATTCAGCGGGAAAGGGGCTGGGCCCAAGAACTGACATTCCCACAAGGTGCCCCAGGACGCCCATTCTGCTGAGAGCTTCGGGATCCCATTTCGAGAGTCGCTAAACTAAACTAAAAGCACGAGTAATTAGTGGCATTCAAAATATGGGTTTCAAGCACACATACTCTAAGGAGTTCAAAGGTAACAACAAAATTCTACACACCTCACCACCCCCTGGTGGTAGAGCAGATATGTCCACCACCTCTGGCCAGCACCAGCCACACGCATCTCCAGGATCCCCGGTTCAGGTCCCAGGCAGGAAGAACAATCAAGACAAACAAATAAATAAAATGCTTCTTCCTCCTCTTTCTTCCTGCCTGTCTGCTCACCTTTATTCCCACCTGCACTTTTCTTTTATAGATATAGATAGATAGATTTTATTTTTAACCTATGGACTTCTCCTAGTTACCTCCTTAAACTATGGAACAGGGACAACCAGAACATAAGAGAAATTGGTTTCAGTCAGAAAAGTTGGGTGACCCCTTGATGTGAACCCCGGGCTGTGGGTGATTATCATGTGTCCATGTACCATCTGGTCTGGGGCTGTTGGCACGGGGTGGGCAGAGGTTGTATGGAAATGTCTGTACTGCCCCCTCAATTCTGCTGGGAACCTAAACTGGGCTAAAAACACAATCTTAATAGAAAAAAAGAAGCCAGGGGATCCTTGACCCATGCAAGGCTATGGCCGGAGCTAAGGCTGTAGATGCAGAGATGGGGGTGCTCTGGCTCTCACTCAGCTCTGCGCCTGGAGAAGAGCTATTTCATTCTCAGTAACAGAGATTGTTCCCCTTAGGGGTGGAAAGCGGAGTTCTGGGGAGCTTGGGAAACCTGACACTTCCAGAGCAAGTTAACTTGCTCTTCTTTCACCAGCTGCTCCTCCCCTCTGGTTTGCAAAATGTAGGTCTGATCTGAAGTCAAACCCAGGAATCTGAATGTCTCCTCTTACTCTGGATTTTGAGAAAAATGAGATGGATGCTAATGTGCTGGAGACTGGGAACCATATCCAAACCAACTCTCCCTGCTGTTACTTCTTTCAGAGTTCTCAGTGGGCACTAGGTAGGTGGGGAGGCTGACCGTATTTCCTTGGGACAAAATCAGGACATGGGGACGACAGAAACAGGACAGGGTTACATACTGGCAACTAAGGGTAGGGGAGGAGGCGAAGCGATCCGAGTACAAGGAGAGCAGCTAGGCCGGTAACGAGGGAGTCCTATGCGATGCTGATCAGTGACCACATAGCGATGACATGTGTTCCAGTGGCATGTCACACAAACGGCCAAGGTCGGTGCAAGAAATGTTGGCACCTGAGGTGAAAACCAAATTTGGTGGCTCTATAAGGCCCACTTCTAAATGCCCTGCCGAAAACGCATGCCGCTTTAGCCGTCCCTGCCAGAAATGCCCTCTAATCCCCCAGTGCCAGAGACCACCCCCACATATCTCTCTGGTAAGAGACAGCCCGCACAGCACTTACCTGCAGCTCAACCTCACTGCAGCGTCCTGCTTCCTTTGAAGAAGCAGGCATGTGGGGTGGAGGAAATCTTCTTCCCCCAGCTCCTGTCTCCTCATAGTGGGTGGGGACCGCAGTAATGGTCCAAGCCCACCACCATCAGAGCTGGCAAAGCTCGTCTTTAACGCAGGGTGACAGGGGCAGCTGCTCTGGGGCCCCCTCAACAGACTGGACCCCAGTCAACTCAATTGTCGTTTCTGTGGCCCATTAAAGACAACCCTGGTTTATTAAAAATGGGACAAAAATTGACATTCATATTAAAACAATGGGATGGTTGGGAAATACGAAAACAAAAAAACCACCCAGTACTCTCCTGTTTCAAAGAGCATCTACGGTCAGCCTGTTCCCGCACCATCATCAAAGCCCAGAAGGCAGCAACTCATCCTCCATCACTCAAGGTCAATGAGTCTGGCAAATCGAATTGGACTTGTATTGGGTCAGTGGCTCTTTAATCTCCTGGACGATCAGCACTGGCCAGACGGCCCAGCTGCAAGTGATACTGAATTAATTTCCCTGAACCTCTGCATTCCTTCTATCCGGTCACCCCTGACTGTCAATGCGCGGGGCATCTAGCAACACCTACAAGGGCACTATCACTTCAAGAACCTGAGTCAGATTAATCTGGAAACGTGTGAGTGTGTGTGTGTGTGTGTGTGTGTGTGTGTGTGTGTGTGTGCGTGTGAACAGAAAGAGGAACAGGGGAGATGATCAGTGTGTGTTACTTAAGAAACTTTCCTTACCCACCTCATGGACTTAGGAGTCTGGTGCCTACCCTGCGTGTGCGCTGTGTGCGACTCTAAAATCCCAGAGGAACCCCAAATCATGGTCTCCTCTTCCTAGAACCTACAGTCTAGTTGAAAGGAGTCTGTTCAGGAGCAGAAGTAAGGAGACCACTCCTGCTCATGACACCTACGGGGACCCAGAACAAAGAGAAGCAAATCAGAAAAAAGCAACAAAATCAAGGTGGATGCAGCATCTTCACTTTAGAAAGGAAGCCATGGGACCTTGAGCTCCACAACATCCAAAATCATGTGTCCCCTTTTTCTTTCTGTAGGTGATTCAGGACAGACCTCCTCAGATCAGAGCCTGTCATTGCCCAAAAATCTCTCCCCCTCCCCAAATAACTGTGATGCACGAATCCATTTCTCATCTCCTTCTCTTTGTGAGATGATTTCCTCTTGAATAAAGACAGTCACCCCTTTGTTCCTGAAAGCCAGGAGTTCTCAGACTTTGCAGCATGTAGGAATTCACCAGCACAGCTTCAGAAGTGCAGGGGCTGACCTTGTCTCCAGATTCTGATTCCTTTGTCTAGAATGAGATTCAGAAAACCTTAACAAGCTGCTGAGGCCAGACCCGACACTCAGAGTATTTCATGTATTGCTCAAAATAGTCCTATGTGGACACCAAGACACAAAGGCCAAGAAACTTCACGAAGAAGGAAATGCAAGAATGAGGATTCTAACAGGGTTTGCAGAGACCCAAGCCTGGGGCCAGCTCAACGCTGGCCAGCAGAGGCCACGAACACAAAGCAGATCGTGTTGAAGGGGAAACGTTTAGGTTCAGAGAGGGGAAAGCCAGCAATGAAATCAGAGGGGCAGCCTCGGATTTGGGCAGTCTCTCCGTTCTACCTGGGGCAGTCCAGCTCTGAAGAGCCCAAGTGGGCCCCCCGCATAAACCAGGCAAAGCAGTTTCTATCAATGTGTCAGGGGGGAAAAACAAAACAAAACAAAAACGCAACTTGAGGTTTTTACATGCAATTAATTGCAAAGACATTTCTTAATGGCAGCTTCCTCTTGCTTTTCCATATTAATGACTCAGAAAAGCAGAAGTGGGCAAGGCCCTCTCCTGGCCTCCCTTTAAGACAGAACAGGGGTCTGCCAGTCGCTCAAGACAGCAATGTCCTCCAGCTTAGAAAGTCACTGGAAGCTGTGAGAGTCCCAGCACAGATTCCTCCCTCAGATCCCTCTTGGCCCCAGAAGAGAAGTAGGGGAAGCGAGGGAGAGGTATCATGTGAGCGACGTGCTGGGTAACTAAAGATAGGCAATTTATTTGAAAGATGGCTCTTTCTGTGAAGGAACATGTCTTTTGTGTTGATGAGCTAAAAGGGACACAAGGAAAGAAGACAAAAATGAAAAGAAAAATCCCTAAACTACTGCAACTGTTGCATGCTGACAAGCATCATTAACAGCAGCATTTTTAGGATCTTGCTGACTGTTTTTACTGGAGGGCGTGCATGCGTGCATGCGTGCGTGCATGCATAGGAGAGAGAGAGACAGAGACAGAGAGAGACAGAGAGAGAGACAGAGAGAGAGATTATTGGGTAAGAACTAATATAGAACAATTTGTTCCTCCTATAACCTCTGATCTATAAACAGCCTGGTGGGGGGCCAGACTATCACCAAATTAAACTCCAAGGTAAAGGCCTTGGGACTGGCTGGCTTTGCATTCTGCCGAACCTGCCTTTTCAAAGAAGCAGCAAAGGCCCACCTGTGTTTGTTACATGTCCCTTGGATAATTAATGCTGGTAATAACACCTAAGTGTTAGCACACACAGCACCTGGAATGTGACTCGCTGTACACATTCTAATCACATCAGCCACCGAACTCTCCAAATGACCTTCCTCAAAAACAATGTCTTTGAAACCACTGCCACCAACCCAGGAGGAAGCCATTTCCCCGGAATTGGGCGGCCACTGAGCGGTTCTTAAAGCGAGAGTGACACCCAGTGGTCACACAGGGGGTGGCATTGCCAGGTTTCCGTCTGTATCCTGGACAAGGCTGCAAGTGTATGGTTCCAACAGCGTCTCCAGGCAGGGGTGCTACCTGCGTCCTCAGGGAGGTGACGAAAGCCAGGGAGGAAAACGGGGCCCACTGACACTGGCGGGTGACTCTCAACCTCACATAAATAGTAATTTTAAGGAAAAATATGTATATATATATGTGTGTGTGTGTGTGTGTGTGTGTGTATAAAATTGATTTTATTGAAGGAGTATTGCATTTAAACATTAACTAGGTTTAAAGTATACACAATACCAAATGTGTATTGCTATATAATACTGTAAATTTACCACCATTTCCTTTTTTCTCTCACTCTACAATTCATCCCCTCTGCCCTGTTACTCCTCCATCTCTTCCCATCTCTTCCTGCACCCACTGATTTGCTTTTCCTTTCCCCTAAAATCTATTGTTGCTACATTTTAATAAACACTCAACTGGGGACTGGGGATGGGATAGCCATGAGGACCAGGCTTCCAGGTCATGGTTTGCAGTATTAGAGTATTTTCTGTTCAATTCTGTGGCATGATGCTCCATTCCCCCCAACCTACCCACCCCCACCCACCCAGCCAATTTTTTTCTCTCTCACACTTGTTCTCCCCTTAACCAATGTCAATACTACATATATATCCTGATTTTTCTCTTCTTGGTTCATATTTGCCTGACTTTTGGCTTCCTGTTTTTCCCCCCAGTGGCTCAGACTCAAACACTTGGGTGACTTCAAAGACCAGTATCAGAAAGGTTTCTCCCTCCTGTGGCTTCATGTAATTATAGACACATGATTTTCCCCTAATGGTGCAGCAGCATTTAATCACAGAGAGAGCCAGCAAGCTTTTGCTGTGAACAGAGGGCTCAGGGTCCCATTTCAATTTGTGACGCTATCAATAATCTCGAGACGGTCTTAGGTGCGCGTCTCTGTCATTGCGAGGGAAATAGTTAAAATCATCTAGGCAGACGCCAGCTGACACAGGGAAATGCTTTAGGAGATAAAATTCCAGATGAATTTGTCAGTTGTTTGCCCTTCCTTTCTAAGAGGCAAAAAGGTAACTCTGCCTTTCCTGTCAAGACATTCATGGAGACACCTGAGAGGGCCTTCATCATGAGAAGCACCGATTATCTACAGATTTCTCACATGTACCAGAGGCCCTGATGAATTTAAACTGCTTAGAGATCAAAACAACAACACATTAATCCTGATGTACTTTCCTCAAATGCTCCCGTGTCCTCCTCACGCACCACCTTTACTCCTGGAGACCATCCCCAAATCTGAGAGCGATTTCAGATAATCTTACGGCAGATTGGAAAGGTTAGAGGAAGCACAATTTCTCAAGAAATCATTTCACAGGAAAAAAAATAAAACATATATATGGTCCTTTGTATTATTTCTTGTGACTATGTCTTTTTCCAAGCATGTAACCAATCTATGACACTTCAACAAAACATTTTTATTTGGGATAATAAAGACATCATATATGTGTGATGGTCACATACTAGAATCACAAGGCCACTGAAGAGAATGCTGAGATACAATTTGCCTTTAAATACTCATGGGTTCAAAAGAATGTTCACTGATGGTGCATCTGGGTGGAGTAGTGGCTGGGTCAAGAGCCTCTGAAAGAGCACAGGCCACAAGCCCTGGGTTCAAGTCCCAGGTTGGGGGGTAGGGAGACCACCAGTGTGACCAACTAAACAAATATAAATTTAAAAAATGTCTGTTGAGTCAGGTGCAATTCTCAGAATAAGAAAGAAGGGCCTGCCCTCCTGAGTATCCATCCTAGTAGAGAGGAGTGGTGAAAAGTGTGCTGTATAATATCAAGAAGTAGGTAAACAGAACATGGGGAAGGAGAAATGCTAAGAAGCAAAGTCAGCCAGGTGAAGAGCTGCATTATAAGCTTTGCGGTGCAGATAGGAGAAAGAGGATTGGCCTCTCTAACTCTATCAGTTTGAGGGTAATGAATGTTAGTGATCAGATGTGCATTTCAGGAGTGAACCCTTGCATCATCCAAGGGCAAACACCAAAGGGAGAAGTGTGAAGACACAACAGCTGGGAATGCCTTTAATTCCCCCTTAATTCCCTACCATAAGGAAGGAAGGAGGAGCAGATTAATCCATCACCAGGAATACTAAATGCCTGTTTTCCAACTTCCTAGAATCCAAGTGCTAATCCAATGCCTTCCAGTTTGGCGAGGGAATAGAAGCAGGGTCAAACGGTCAACAGGTCACCAGTGACATGTCATCGCAGTTGGAAGTAACGGCCGTGGGAGACGCACGTCAAGACTAAAGCTTATAAGAAATGTACTTTCAAATCAGTTATGCAAATATATCTTGAAGACATCTAATATATGTAGATTTATAACACGTGTCTGAACAGTAATGATCTAAAAAGATTTTTTTTAACTCCACTAAATTCTAAGAGGAATTTAGACTATAAAACAAAAAGAAAAGTCCACCGAAGATCATTAAAGATTTTCCTTAACCAAGAAATGTAGCTTTTTCTACTAGAAATAATAATATAAGCCCAAGGGTTGCCTTTTTTTTTTTTTTTCCCCCTCATAGTATATTTTACAGAGCTTTCGCATCTATCAGAAGGCAGGAGCAGGCAGCAATCTGAAATTCTGGCACATAGTAGATTGCATCTCATTTTGCATATATAAGGCCTCATGCTGTGGAATTAACAACTTTTAGATTGGTCTAGTGCAACCATTGAGCTGTTGCATTTGAATATGATGTATATGTTTTAATTTAAATAAAATACATTTAATATGGATTTTCTTTTTCCCATCCCTGTTCAGTCTGCCATCCAAAGTACAAAATAGAGTGATGGCATAAAAAGTCCCTTCTGGAGCTTAAAACATCTAAGATTCGCTGATGTTTCATTTAGAAGCAGCACAAACGTGCCACTTCAGGATTCCTCAGCCTTCTCTAGTTCAATCAGTAATTGTTGATAGTTTATCATAGACATTTTTTTCTCTCTCACCAAGTGGACTATACCATGTGGTTTTTGACAATTAAGATTGTACAGCTTCTCAGCTATCTGGCTTTGAAGTAGCAAAGTCATGGGGCACTACCAAAAAGGTCAATTTTATAAGGAGACCTAATAAATACGCTCTTGGCCTTCACCTTCCGTGAAATCAAAGCTGAATGTGCTCAGGACGGCTTTCCTCAGGGCATCCAATTCCCTGGAAAGGCTTGAAAGAGCTACTACCATGGCAAGTTTTCAAAACTTCTCCATGATATGGGGAAAACAAGTTAATAATTGATTAGGAATAAACAAAAAAACATTCAGTGCTGATGTTTATCGAATTTTGCATACTCTCCTTCAGATGACAGGTAAGAAAACGAGCAGATACACAACTGACACCATTGTGTCCTCTTGGTCACTGGTGGGTTTTCTTTGCTTGAGGTGATCATATTCTGCACAGGGAGAAAGGAGGAATCATTTAACAATTCAGTTGGGGCCACCTTTATTTTATTTTGCAACAGAAGTTAAAAACAGACCTTGTAATTTTGTCTCTCCAGTAAAAATACAAGAAATAATCAACACATTCCTAAGTCTAGCTCAAGTTTCTTTCTGGGTTTTATGAGAGCTCCAGTGAAAACTTTTACTGAAATGCAGAAAACTCAGATCATATAGCACAGAAATGCAAATCATTTACTTTGAAAAGAACCCCACAAAATAATTTATAATTTCCTGATAGATCTTCTCCTGTCATCTTCAAAGACTGTCAGGGAGTTTTATTTTCATCATTTTTAAGCAGAAAATCCTTAATCATTATCAAAAGAATTTAAATTTGAGGGACCCATCTGTTGCTTTTTTTTTTTTTTTTGAGGCTCCAAATACCCTTCATGGAGAGAAACCTTGGTTTTGAACTTCAGTGATTAAACAGTGGTCTCCTTTGTACAATATGCTCAGATTCCTGTTAAACAGCAAGTATTTTAAAGCCAAGTCTCAGTGAAGAGCCTGTTGTCCTACAAGACACTTGATATTCAAGAAAAAAAAAATCAGCTATGTTTAAAAAATGAAAGGAGGAAATCTCTGCTCACACAAGTGTCTTAATGTTGTATGTTTATAGGTTGTGGCTTTTTTTTTTCAATCTCCAATTCATCGGCTTTGCAATTACCATAATTGGGAACTTTTTTCCTCTGTGCAACAATAAAGAGGCCACCTAATTATCATCTCATGGTCATTTGCCCAATAGATGCAGATTGCAAAACCTAGTAACAACTCTCATGAAAAGACTTTCTTCATGATCATAACCACTTTACACCTGGACAAAAGCTTTCAAGTCTATGGTCAATGCAAAAAGGTCAACACACAAGACCACAGTCACCCCCCAGATGCCTGAATTCCTCCCAAATCGCTTTTCTAGCACATTACGGCACAAAGAACGCCGAAGGATGGAGTTGCTTATAAAAGAGACCTTCTCCAAACAGCCACGGAGGCTTTGAAAAGATAATTTCAAATAAACATAATAGGACAAGTAGGTGAAGAGAATGGAGAGGACTTTTAAAAAGTTAACCAGCCTGTACACTGAATTAACAATGGTAGAGTGAGATGAAGCTGATATTTTACAGTAATTTTCACCAAAGCAAATGAAACGACACTTAGATTGGAGAAGGTAGAAAGAATGCAGAATTCTGTCCATCAGTTGGTTATAAATGATAGCATATGTTGTGTTTTATTTTGAATTCTCTGATAAATGAATGTTTATCCTGGGATCAATGACTCTAGGTGGATGGCAGATTGCTGCAGCAATTGCTTTCTTACCCAGAGAACTATCTTAAATCAGATCTCCTTTGTTTGATGAAATCTAAATTGCAGGGGGAATATTTAAACATCTAAGGAGAAAATCCATAGATAAGCTAACACATGGTTCCAAGATGCATTTAGCCGAACTAATTGTCTCTATTTTTCTTGGATTCTAAAAGCTTCAGGGAGAACATACAAGCCAAACGGAAAACTACTGTAACAGTGTAGGAGCCCTAACCAGGGACAGCTGACCCCCCACACGTAGCAGATTCCCCTAGAGGGCTGTAGGAGGGCAGGAGCTCCTGAGGCGCTATAACGTTCTACAGCAGATCCAGGTGAAGAACTGGATTAAGAATAAAAACTTCCCTGTGTTGTGCTGTGTTGCTGTGAGTTTCAGAAAAACAAATAAGCCATCTCTTCAGTACTGCACGTGTGTCCACAAAGGTACTTGGCATGTCCCTGGGACCAAGAAGGCTTTCTCTGCTGCAGGTGATGAGACGCCCATGGTCTTAATGAAAGAGGTGGGAGAGCAACCACAGTTAAGAGTTTGGTCTCTAAGTGTCAACATTTATGTGTTTGAATCCTGTGTCTGCAATCACTAGTTATGTAGTTATGGTTAAAACCCTGAAGGCCTTGTTCCCTAACTGGTCAGCTAAGGAATGATAAGACTATTTGAAGTATCAAGAATCTGCTGCATTGCCAAATCCTTACCTCTCATGCACTTCTCAAATCCCTCCAGTAGGGTTTGCTGCTGCCTCCCCTGCATTGAAACCTGAAAGTCAACCTGGTCACTGAGCCAATGGCTATTTCATAATCCCTACTGTTCCACCACAATGCCTCAACAGCATCTAACACCATTGGTCACTCTCTACTGCTTGAAATACTGAGAGACACACAGAGACAGGAGAGAGACAGAGAGACAGAGACAGACAGAGACAGAGATAGACACACTCGTGGAAGAGAATCCATCATGGCCACCTTTTCTCCTAGAGTCTGGTGCCCGCCTTTCCTGAATGCGGATTCTGTGACCTTATAATGAATCCTTGTTGGTTCACAACCTCCACAGAGGGTTCCAGGGTGAACTTCAAAAATGGCCCATAGTGCATGGAGGATGAGGAGAGTCCCAAGAAAGAGGCAGGCCATTCTAGGTTGGTGGGTGGTGGGTTTTATTTATTTAAGTGGATTTTATTGAAGGACTGAATGTTGAAGGTGAGCCCCCCTGTCAGTAAACATCTGCATATAATACATGGAGCTCATCACCCGCCGTTCAGTTCTTCCTTCACTATATAATTGATCCCTGCCAGTGGCAATAAGCAAATAAACTCACATTTTTGCCTTGCTCAGCCATGTGTGTGGTTTCAAGATTCCTCTAAAGGCTGTGTCCTTGAAGTGCTCCTATGAGGCAATAGGAGACTGGATAGATATACCAAGGACAGGGGAGGAGGTGACAAACCTCCTTTGCTGGGGTCCTATGTGGCAGATTAACTAATATCACATCCTCTCAATGACCTCCTCTAATAATACTAGGAGGAATAATAATAATAATAATAGGAGTAATTGGGGAGATGGGGGTGCCTTACAAGACAAAAAAAAATGGAAACCAAGATCACCTTTCAACCAACCAATTTTACCCAGTACTGTGTGCCCCTCCCACTTCGATTTCTTATATTTTGGCAACAAAAGCATACAAGACATGCCTTTGACAGGAACTGAGGAGCAGTGAGGAAAAACATGAAAGCTGTGGCTCCATTCTTAAGCTCCTTCACCCATTAAATGAAGTCTCTGGAGGTCTCTTCCAGGCCAGGAAGTGGAAAGGTTTCCTTGAATATGAGAAAACTAACTTTGGACAGCCCCAGGCCTGTGACAGTTCTTCGCCTCTTAAGACATTTATTTAAAATAAATAGCCAAGCTTGGTCTTTTTGCCATTGCCTTCCCTATTAGGAGCTGAGGTCAAACAATCTCTAATGTCCCCGACTCCCAGCTAAGGATGAAATGGCTCCTTTGAGAAATCACTCAATCACACAATCCTCCTGGCAAAGGATAAATGGAGTTTCCCATTCTCCCCTGGCTCAGATAGGTATCAGCAGGACATGGAGTGGAGATGCTTCTGTTTCTGCTTGGCTTGAGGCCTTTTTAACTGCCCAGTGACCCAGTCACTCCATCCCTCCGGCCGCCTGGTAGCAGCTGGGTGGAGACATTTAAGGTCCTCACTGCAGATGCCCTGTGACTGTCAGTGAGGCATTTGCTAAGACAAAGACTGACAAATTGCACGCCTCACATTAATTTTCAAGTACGTTTTTTCAAGCACATGCCTCTGATGAAGTATTTTGAATAGAGCTATGGGTGTCAAGGAGACATTTAAAATCTCTCACTCATAATTTTTGAAAATCTTCCTCATTCAAAGTTGTCAGAGTTTGACAGCTTAGCTCTGTTTTGAGTGTATTCTTTTACAATGTACTACAAACTGATTGAAGAGCTGACAAATCTGATTTCACCCAAACAAGAATCTTTAAATATAGCAGAGTGAAAAGAATGGCTCATGAAAATGCAGATACAGACGTACATCTAGCCTCCGAGCATTAAAAAATCGAAGGACTCGTGTAGTAGACACAGATGCTGATCTACAAGGATACACACCTTAAAGCTTTATAATGTCTTATTGCCATGTTCCTTCAGTAAGTCCCACTACATCATCAAAATCTTCACTAAAAAGATGCCAATCTGCTCCCCACACTAGAAAAAGAAAACCACTGCTCTCTGTTGAGACAAAATGCTGAAGTTATTAGAAGTCACCCTGATTGAATATTCATGTATCCTTTTTGTCTCTAAAGAAAGTTCAGAATGTTCCCCCTGCATGAACCTTTAACTGCAGTTTTTATATCAATCTTGTTCAATGAATTCATGCTTTTGAATCCAGTGGTGGATTGCAGAGTGTACAGACAACGGACAGGAAAGTAACACACTCTCGTAAAGCTCTGACCACTCTTCTCTCACTCAGACTGGAAGACTGAGCCTCATGATTATTAAGGACACGAAAGAATGAAAGGAATGTATAGCTAGAGAAAGGGATCACAATCGGCTGTGTAATTAGCAGGTAGCACACCCGAGTTACATTTCTCACTGCCCTAAGCCTTCTACCCAAAAGGCTCTATGAAGGGCAAGGAAAGAGCCATGAGATTCTCTTAAAATAAATTCTTTGATTTTGCTAACAGGCATTTGGTTCTCTGCATCTTCTCTTGCGATGAGATGGTGTCACTAATCAGGGCCAGACAAAGAACAAGCACATAGCATGAGGCAAAACTTTCTACCATCCCTACCGTGGAGGGGATGAAGTCGAAGCAACTTCCAGCGATGGAAGGACGTAACAGCAAGGCAGAGAGCCTGCCAGCAACCGGCAGCCTAAGGGAAAAAGGGCACAGAAAGCCCCAGAGAGAGGTGAAGAAACTGGAGAGAACTGGGCTGGGGGTCTGCCCCGTGATGTCCGTGGGAAGGGTCCTGGAGACCCACACTTCAAGAATGAAATGAGGACATACATGCTAAAGATCTGAAGGTAAAGAAAAGGTCAGAGCAAGACCAATAGGCTCCCGGAGCTCTCTGCGGGAGAAGCCCCCACTCAGGGTCAGGGTTCATGTGCACTTCGGGGTTCCCCATGGGGGCCATATGGGGCAGTGAGAAGGTGGAGAGACACTGACGTTTTCCACGAATAGGTGCCACGCTGTTCACGCAGTTGTGGTCAGTGTCGGGTCTGCCCTGGCATCGAAGAGGGTGAAATCTAACACGCTAATGAGACTTTCTCGAGGAAGGGAGGCTCAAGAGACAAAGCCAGGTCTTTGCACAGACTGCACCGGTTGTTTGGAGCCAGATATGACTTTTGGGTTCTTTTGAGGAAGTTCTTAACCTGCGACAATTCTCATCAGGGCTGCTGACTGGCTGTTCAGGCTGGACCCATGAAGGCTTCATCCAGAGCTATTCGGGAAACGAACTGCTGAATAGAAAATGACTGTGGTGCTTTTGCTTAGCTTGACCCCAAATGGCCCCGCCATAAGCCATCACCAGCCTCTAGCAATGGGAGCGACTGAGATGCCCAGGCACCTGGAGCCCAAGGGATCAGTAGGACACCACGTTCAATGCATGAAGGTGAAGGGGCAGCCTCCTGCCTCCAGCATGGCAAACATTTAAGCTGGGTGCTTGGCGGTATTTCCGGCCTCCTTCCTCTCAGGCTGTTAGGGACCAGTGCCTGGACACAGATGAGATTTCTCCCTCAACATGGGGACACTCAACAAATACCCTTATACCACTGGAAAGTCTGGCCTGCTCCTGAGTAGAACCTAAAATACTTCAGGGACAAGCCCACATTTGGTCCACATGGCCCACATTGGACCCATGGAAAGTGCGCTTTGTGTGGCCATGAAATTATGTCCTAAATGGAGGCTTCCTTTGGGCAGGTTTCTTCAGTCCTCTGTGACATGAGTGAGTTCCCACAGCCAAAGGAGCCTCCGCTGGGGGCTCTCTAGCGGTCTCAATGAAGACCCCGAGTCAGAACCTAAGGGGCAAACAGTCCTGTGTCATCTGCTTGGAGGACTGGAGTATGGGTCTGCTCCTCCACCATGGAGGTAGGATGAATACGTCTGCAACACAGGGGATCCTGGGGCATCGCTCAGAACTACTCATCTCTGTGACCCAGCTCAGTGAAAACCCAATCCAGGCAAGACTTTAATGGCCAAGACCCTTCAGGAATGAAGACTTGATCCAGATATATCAGGTACTGTAACAGGCTGAGCGCAAAGGAAACACAGAATAGGTAGCTGACGCGGGTGATGATACACACCAGCTAGGACCACATGACACCCCACAGAAATGAGGGCTGTGTGGCTGCCGTGATGTCACGAGTGATTCTTCTTTTTTTATTACGAATATGTATGTATTAAGTCAATACTTGTCTTTTCTTCTCTCTCATTCCTCTCTCATTGACCACAGATGTATTACGAACTATACAGAGTTATTAAGTATTATTCATTTTACAGCATAGTACTGAAGTGACGTAACGACCCAGGGAAAGAGTAAACACATCCAAGGACTTCACCTCCGGAGTCCTCCAGGGAAAGTGTCAGAGTGGTCTGGGCTGCCCACAGGGCAGGTCTAACCATGTGAGGCAGAAGTCTGACCTCATTATAATCTTTGGAGATTAAGAATGGCCTCAGCAGGTGCATGTAGGTGCCAAGTTGACAAAGGTAAGATGCACGATGGTTAGTTTCATGTGTCCATTTGGCTGGGAAATAGCTCCCATATATGTGCTCAAATGGTATTCTGGGTGTTTCATAAGGGTATTTGGGATGAGAGTAACACTTCAATCAGTGAGCTCTGAGTAAAGCAGACTGTCCTCCCTAAGGTGATGGGTCATACCCAATCAGCTGAAGGCCCAAAGAGAATGAAAGGCTGACCTCCCTGAACAAGAGGGAGACTACCACCTTCAGACTCTATCCACATTACTGACTCTTACTGATTTTCCAATTTGAACCGCAATGCTTTCTTGAGTCTCCAGCCTGTTGACCTCTCTTCAGATGGTAGGGTCATCAAGCCCTCACAATTCCATGAGCCAATATCTTAAAATAAATCCCTTCCTCTCAGAAAGAGTAGCAAACCAATGGCTATAAGAAAAGATAAAGTGGTAATTATAATATATTCCAGGAAAATACTGATGTCTATTTGGTATCTCTTTTTTTAAATGACAGGCAAATGACATCCATAGGGCAGTCCTGGCATAGAGGCTAGGTAGCCCATTTTCTGTGAGAATTTCACAAAATTGAAATTAGTATGTTCATTCTTCTTGCTCTGGGCAACCTCTAAGAGATTCTAAAACTTCTTTACCAGCCTGTACTTTGGTTTCACAAAGCTGATGAACTGTTTTCCCCAGCACGACAAATAAAATAAGTGTCTTTGTAGATCTGTAGACATCCTATTGGCTCTGTTTCCCTGAAGAACTGTGACTATAAACAGGATAGCACATATTCTCCAAACAGCCTCCCCATCCAAATCTCTCCTCTCAACATTGATTCCTTTGTACAAATTTAATTTGACTGAATGATTCTTCTTTAAATAGACTGCACTTCAACCAGGCACCTTACTAAATTAAGGAGCATCTGCAACATCTTGGTACCTTTGAAAAATCCACCTGCTACATTCTGTTACAGGAGCTAAGACGGGCCAGGGAAAAGGAGAAGACCAGTGCTCAGGACAGAGATACTCTAAAAGGAGGTCTCACCACCAGACGCAAAGACAAGAGTCTGTGGTGGCCAGCAGATTCCTACATGTCTAGGGACCAAACCAGCACCCAGACACCAGGAACTTGGTCCAGAACAAGTACCCTGAGAAGTTAGTATCAACTCTGAATTGACTGCATTTGTATCTACATGAGTTGGTTTTAAATTAGAGGAGTTCTAGTTAACATAATTGGAAAGTTCTTTTTTATTTCCTAGAGGGAATAAAAGAAAAACATGAGAGCAAATATGAAATCATTTTTAGAAAACTAAGAAAGCTGCCTGTATACTCGCATCTAAGTCATAATAAGAATTTGGACTGTTCTGATTTTATTTCACAGAAGTTTGAGCAACTGTAGCCTGATATTTCTGACTGTAATAAATCAACCATGATATAAACTAAGCCTAAGTACATTGTGGATTCATGTGGCAGATGGAAAAGCAAAGAACACAGAGATAATTAACACCTAAAGGTGAAACATGGTAAAAGGAAGAAGAGTAACAAGTTGATCAGGACAGGGATGTTTCCACCGGCCTCTTCTCCCATCATCTGGAGATGCTGAGTCGCTGAGAAGACACACTGCAAGGAAAGGCTATAACTGCAGCATGGTTCCAACCACTGTATTTTTATTGGGGTGAGTGTGTATGTAGGTGTTTGTGTGTAGAATGCATAAATGCACGTATGTATTGTACATTCGCTATACATTCCTGAGATAGAGACATGGGTCATAAAATTCATGTACATTCAGATGTTAATAAGCCCAAACCATTTTGGATACTGGAAGTTGATATTTTGACTCTCTATCTTTTAGCAACCAAGATTCACAACATAGTATAATACTTAAAAGCAATATTTGAGGGTTTTAAGTGAAAGTCTTTTCATTTACAAGTTGTATGACCTTTAGGAAACTTGTTTAACCTCTCTGTGTCTTATTGCCTAATGTGCAAAATGAAGATAATAGTGACTCCCTCAGGGGGTTGTCATATGGATTAATGAAGGGAATTAACATCCATCCATCCCTTACAACCGTACCAGGCCAGGGTGAACACAACATTTGTTAAATAAAATTAAGAGGCAACACTAAGAGGTCATGTTAATAACTGTATACCTTGAATATTTTGTTTGTATATTTTTATTTCATGTATGTTTGCCCTTCTAAACCACTCTGATTTTCATGATCAGATTTAAAGCGGGGGAAACTCCAATTGCAAATAAAATTTAAAAACTACTTAAATCACATGAGCCAACTAAAACTAAAGTGAGGGTTCCAGTTGGGTTAGAAGTTAGAGAATGGCACTAAAGGAAAGGAATTCTAATACTGTGGCCATATTAATTTGATACTTAAAAAGAAAAGAAGGAAACTCAGAAATATCAGTCTTCTATAGAGAAAATATAAAAAAACACAGTGGATCACTGAAATTCAGCCCCCCACAGATCTTCACTAGCTAGGATTTTCCTATTTGACTGAACCTTGCAATTCTTACAAATGTGAATTTTTAAAATTCTGGACACGGCTTGTAATCAACCAAAATTGGGGCCAATCCTATATTCACTATAATCAATGGAAATTGATAAATGGGCATGATTAACTTGAGTCTATAAAAGCCTTTTTTAACAAAGGTAAGCAGTATTGTAAGCTCCTTCTCATCAGCTTATATGACACAGAGAAAATACAATATTAAAGTGGGATAAGATGTAGTTGTACAGTTGCTGATTTATAAAGATGCACATCTGAACCTCTGATAATGTTGCAACACTATGGTCTCTCAATAAAAATATTTGAAAAACTGGAAGAGAATAACTTAAGTGAAAAGATTAAACTCAGAAATCAATATCTGTTTGATCTTACATAAAATGCTAAATTAATAATTTCCTTTTCTATCAAATTAGGCAACAAGCAGACCTACCTCTCAGGCTGTGCTGTGAACAGACAATGAGATCCATTTGTCAGTCATGCCACTACTTCCTGAGGGCTTCCTCTGTGCAGACACTGTTCTACACACTTGAGAGAGCACACACAGAAGACTGTCATATAAAGTCTGTGCAGTCCTGAGCTGGCACTCTAATCAGGGAAGCCAACAACATGGGTGCTTTCTAGGTAGGCAGTGCCAGGAACTATGTAGAGAAATGAAAGCAGTGAGAAAGGTCAGAGTGAATCAAAATGTGCTCTTGGGGAAAGGGGTAGCAAACGTGATGAACTTGAGTGGAGAGGGGACTTGGAGGAACAGAGCAAGGCAGGCTTCTGTGTGGAGGAAGAGAGTTCTAGACAGAGTGAATAGCCAAGTGCAAGTTCCACGAGCTGGCCACATGCGTGGGGGCTCCCAGGAACAGTGCAGCGGCCGTTGTAGCTGCTGTCCAGTGGCCAGTATGGAGAAATGAGGTCTGAGCAGTAAAGGGGAGGCAGACCACTCAGAGCCTGGCACAGAAAGGACATCTAGTAGGTCGCTATGTGAATGCACTTCATCTGTGGGTGAATGCAGGTGGAGATGAGATGGTTTCCCTTAATATGGTCACCAAGTCCTCTTTCAAAGAGACACCACTGGCTGAACAGATGAAGCCTCCTCCACTTGCCCACGATGTCCTCAGTGCAGTATCTGAGTTCTCGATGTCCCTAGACCTTCGATGAGTGGAAATGGCTTTTCCTCTAACCAGGACCCTATTGAAAGTAATGAAGATGCACCAGGGGTACCCACGATATCACTAGGAAACAGTAGTTGACTCAAAAGGCCCATTCAGATGGAGAGGCCCAATGGAACATCTGCCTGGCATGTCTGTCACCTCCCTGCCTCCTGCTGCTGTGTTCGCCCCCAACCACTGTATCAGTGCCTGAGTCAAGGGCCCTCCTCTTCTGGGATTGTCTGGGAGCTCTGACATATTACCTGTACTGTCGCCATGACTTCTTTCTTCAAACTTCTGGAAGATCCTGATGGAAATCTCAGTCTTTTTCAAAAACTGCCCTATTATTTAAGCTCCACAATGGAACTTATTCAACTATAGTCAAGTCTGCCAACGTCACAGCAACTGGAAACAGGCAGCTAATGCTTCATGATATAAGTGGCCTATCCTATCGGTTTTAGGACACTGAAGAACAAGATAGCTATAGAAAATGCATCCATTTCCCTCCATCTCCCTACCACTGCTCTAGTTCAAACAACCCTTACCTCCTGTTGCCATTATTACAATAGCATCCTAACTAATCTAGTCCAAACCACATTTGTCCCAACTGTCACATGCCTGATTATTACTAAATAGCCTCCTAACTAGCCTATTTGTACACCAACTCTCCTTACTTCAGTTGATGTTCCACATTTGGGCATGTGAAATGACAATTTGAAAGCAATTTCTGAACATCTGAGTTCTGAATAAACCTTTGTATGGTTTCCTCTAGTTGTTAAAGATTATTTATTACAGAGAAACTCAAGATTCCATTGCACCCTGAAGGCGATATTTGATCTAGCCTTCACCTGAATCTTATCTCACAACACTCTCCTTTATTCTCGACACTTTAGTCCCGTAGGTCTCATTTCTGTTCTGCCAACATGCTATGATCTTTTCTGCTTTAGCGATTTTTAGCACTGATGCCTCAGACTGCAAATTCTTCCCAACCACACATCACTTGCAGGCAGGAAGAGAGAAGCAGCAGCACTGTATTTTATTTTTATTTCAGTTGGTCACAATGGTCATTTTTCCCTGGACCCAGGACTCGAACCCACAAGCATTTGGTCTATAGCTACTCTGAAGGCAATTGACCTAATCACTGCTCCACCAGCATGTGCCTCTCTATGCTACTTTAAAACTCTGTAATTATCTGTCACTGGAATTATTTTATTAAATACTTATCTCCCTCCACTAGGCTCTTTTTATCAAAAGACCAAGACCCACTTGAATCCCTAAATGGTTCTTAATATAAAGACTGCCTTCATAGGTCTTTAGTTTTTAATTATATTTAATTTAAAAAATTAAATGCATATTTAATATTTTAAATATTTAATCATCTATACAATTAAACTATTTGTTTATAAAACTACATTCATTTTATATAAAAGAAATAAGAATATTCCTATTTTCAAACATGTGTTTGGGCCAAGAACTGAACGAAGACCTGAAACGCCCATAATACATGTCTGGAGTATCATTTTGCAAAATCAGAGACTTTTCTCTACCCTTTTCTTCTCATTAAAGGTACATCAAAAAAAAAAAAAAAAAAAAAAAAGCTCAACCGTAACCATAAGCAAGAGGCAAAAATGAAACTGCCGATCTTTGTTCAACACCATTAACCAACAGGGAAATGGAAACACATGATCTGGCCCCCTAGTACTTCTCTGAATTCCTCTCCAACATCTCCCTGAATCTTCTGCTCCATATCAGCCATATGCATACTTTACTGTTCCTCTATCTGAAACTCACGCCCCCCCCCAAATATTCAAGTAGCCACTGTTCCTCTATCTGAAATGCACGCCCCCCAAATATTCAAGTAGCCACTATTCCTCTATCTGAAACGCACGCCCCCCCAAATATTCAAGTAGCCAACTCCCATCACCTGATAGAGAGTAGATGGTCAAAATGTATTCATCATCTCTATGCCAGACACTAGGACTCGTTAGTCTTCAAGACCCAAGATTCCTCTCTCTACAAAATATAGAGATGAGTAAGTAAGGATAATTGACACAAATAAGATAGATTCAGTGTATTACATAATTTTTTTTGGAATATGACAAATAGTATGAAAACGGAGTTACTGAGAGGAGCAGGGATGGGGTGCAACTTAAATAAGGTGGAGATCTAGTAGACCTAGATCTAGTAGATCCAGTGACATTTAAAGCAAAGTGTGAAAGAGCTAGTGATGTATTAAAGGAAAGTAGGAGCAAAAAAGGTCAAGATTCCAAGAAAACATCACAATCTTCAATGTGTATATCTCTAATAACAGAGTGTCAAAATACATAAGGCACAAAAAGATAGAACTGGAAGAAATAGATGTGTTCACTATTACAGTTAGAGATGAACTTCAGCAGCCTTCTTTCAGAAGTAGAAAGATTCAGCAGACAGAGAACCAGTAATGACTCAGTTGAATTGAACAGCACCACCATCACCTGGGTATCACTGACATCAGTCAACTACTTCATCCAGTGACAGGACATACACATTCTTCTCAAGTTCCATAGAAGATCTGCCAAGGAAGACCACATTCTGAGGCATAAAACACACACAAACACATTTAAAAGATCAGAAAACATGCAATGTGTCCTCTTAGACACAGGGTATTAAATTAGAAAACAATAACAGAAAGATGGCTGGAAAATCCCCAGATATTTAGAGATGAAACAATATACTCTAAATATTAACACAAGTCAATGAAAAAAATGTATATTCATATGCTAGCTATTACAACTGTGTAACTAAAAAGTAAAAAACTATCATTAGATAACTTATGAATAGATGACAGTATTTTTATTTTGATTCTGGGAGTTCAGGGAAAGAATGTAAATTTTAAAAAATGTTTCACCACAATTAGATGAAGATGGTCCACAACAGATATGTGACATTTATTTAAAAATTTGAATCACTTCTGAA
The DNA here is from genome assembly GCA_004363575.1 of Solenodon paradoxus. Lineage (NCBI taxonomy): Eukaryota > Metazoa > Chordata > Mammalia > Eulipotyphla > Solenodontidae > Solenodon > Solenodon paradoxus. The sequence continues at coordinate 63,357 of RJWH01003454.1, forward strand.
AATGACTATCACAATCAAAATGTCTACAAACAACTATCAAGAATACCAGAAGGAAGGCAATTATTTCATTAGTTCTGAAATATCAAATATATTTCTTTGAAGATCAGCTACCTAGAAACATTCTACAGGAAAGTTAGTCAATTCTTATTGTTCAGGCCCTGAGGTTGATTAATTACCTGGGGGCTGAGAACATGCAGACTTCCTTGCCCTATGTTTCAAATTAATCAAAAAATAATTAATATAAATCTGTCCTGAAAAGAAATAGATCAGATCATATACTTTTAAACCTCACTTTTCTTTATATTAACATAGAGTTAGGGACCAGTGGGAGGGTGGGGAGAGGGAATTCCATTTTCCTTTAAACATTTAAGGTAGGCTAGTATTAATACTCCAATGCCACAAACATATTTGCTGAATCCTCTGCTTCTGAAACCGAGAAACACTCTACCCAGCATTTGGAAAATGCCATTTTATGAAGATGTGATCTACATACTGAGTGCTCAGAGACCCATGAATTTGCAGGCAGGCATGAGGCAAGGGAAATGACAAGATGAGGATTCCAATTGTAGGAGACTTAGAAGAGCACTAGAGGAAGCCAGCACATTCAGCCATGATTTATGCAATACCCAAGTACTAACTCTCCAGCCAACAGCATACTTCCAGGCTATATGCATCTACCGAATTACCATAAATTAAGTTCAGGCAAAAAATAAGGCCATAAAATGGACATTTTACAGTGGCTATTGACTACGATGTTCACTTTGTATTAAATCTTCTGAAACATTGTTACTTTGTCAACTGAATTAGTAATTGGTGTCTTCTTGGGAGGCAAATATATAATGCCTCTAACGCCATATATATTACTCACCACAATTAAAGTCACTCGCTGTAAGAAGCTGCTATCTAGATGCATCACACTAATTATTTTGTGCTTTTTTACTAAGATAATAAGACACTGGCTGCCAGTGGGCAAATCCCGATCATACATTATCTCATATTTCCTAGCAATTTTTGATGAAAACTACAGGTGGAGACAGATTATAATGGGAACATCTAATTGAAATTCATCTCCATTTTGCTTCTGATGGAAGGCATGCTGCTTGAGCACTGAAACATATTCAGTTTCATTCAAATTGGATGCATATTTTTCAGGCAAAACTAAACTCAAAAAATATATATTGCAAAGGGTCCTGCAAGAGAGAGAGGACTTCCAAGAACGTTGACCACTCAGGTTTACTGAACCACTCCTGGTGTTCAAGGCAGGAAGAGAGAACTCAAATCCCATTCAAGGTCATTAGATTTGTCATACCAGGTTCCATGAGCAGTTACTAGTTACAAGTCTTCACGAAGACCACGAGAAGTACTATTCAGTCCTTTAAGAATTTCCTTAACACTCGTAGTTATGTTTCTTTATGGGTGTCTCAGTCTACACTATCTCCTCCTCCCATGTCTTGCCTTTGGCTCTGTCTCCTAGGGCAGAAGGTGGAAACACAGCCTTGCAACACTGAGTAAGAAGTCATCTCCTTCTGGGTCAAAAAACTCTTGTACACAAATACACTCATGCACATACATACATATATATATACATACACATATAATGACATACCCATGTTATTATACACACCACATACATTCATACATACATGTGCACACATTCATTATAACATAGATATTGTGCATGTGTGTACATATATGAATGATGTGTCCATTCTCCTCCTGGGCTATAACCCTAAACAGTTGTTATGGGTGATATGCCTATTGAAATGCTTAGCAAAGTAGCAGAGAAGTACTCAATAAAATATGACTTAGAAGGGACTATTTCTGAGCTATTCTTGCTAGGTGCTAGAAAATGTACTGCATAAGAACAACTGATTGATTCATTAACCCACTTATCCTCATAACTAATATATGCTGAGCACTATGTGCCAGAAACAGTCTCAGCCTGTGAGAAACAGTTCTGGTGGGGAAGAGCCAAATAGATAAATATGTCATATGGTGATATGTGCTATGAGAAAAATGATAAGATGAAGTGAGAAGAGAGAGATGGTGGGTGCTAGGCACAGGACAGTTACAGAAGACTTTTCTCTGAAAAGGTCTCTCTCTCTTTTTTTTTTTAAAGGAAAGGTGCAGACAGGAAGGAAAACAAGCAGGCAAGCAGACAGGAAGAGAGAGGAGGAAGAAGCACTTTATTTTATATAGTTGTTCACCTTGGTAGGTTCCCCTCACCCTGGGTCTTGAGCCATGGACTGTGGGATGTGTGTGGACCATGGGAGGTGTGTGGACTAACCCACTAGGTCACCAGGGCATACCTGAATGGCTCTTATTTAACAGAGACCTGAATGAAACAAGAGAGCTATCCAGGTAAATAATAGGAAAGGGCATTCTACTCAGAAGGAATGGCATGAGCAAGGCGGAGAAGCAGGACCTTGCTGCAGCTGGAATATAATGAGAGGAGAGAGAGTCGAAGCAGACAAGTTCAGAGAGAATGCAGCAGAAAGACATTGCCCAGTCTCTAAACTTTGGTCTTGTCTTTGAGTTTTACTCTGAATGCCATGGGAGCCAGGGCAGTGTTTGAACAGAGAAGCGGCATGACCTGGCTCTCTAAGTCTTTCTCTGGTTGCTCTTTAGAAGAAAGAGGGAAAGGAGAGAGTAGATAGGCAGACAGAGCAGTTAGGAGGTGACACCATGAATCCTGGGCAGAGTCAACAGTGGCCTGAACAGAAGCACTGTAGGGCAGCTGGCGACAAGTGGTCAGATCGGATACATTTTGAAAATAAAGAGGACTGGAGTTGCTAATAGATTGTGCAGAGTGTGAAAAAAATTAAAGTTTCCTCCAGGGTTTCTGCCTGAGCAGACGCACAGGGTACCAGAGGTATGCGAGTATATGGGCCTTCTCTGAGTGTGAGCCCAGTGGCTGGTCCCGTTGCAAGCACAGGTGCTCTAATCAATAGTCACAAGTAAGAACTTTGTCCTTGAGTAGTTAGTCTCTTCCCCACTGGGGGCAGGAGCTGAAGACTTAATACAGAAGTTACAGATCAGTCTGCAGGGATTTCACGCATCATTTCTATGAAGATTCCTTCAGCGTTAGACTTTAAGGTGTGCTGAAATCCTCACATGCAACACACAAAAACCAAAATGTATCCAGTCCTCCCATGTGCAGTCATAATGACAAATAGCTGTTAATGTACGCCTTGAGCATGAAAAGATGTTCTACCGCTCGTGATTAGGGAAATGCACACCAAAACCACGATGAGCTGTCACCTCACACCCGTGAGTGTGACTATCATCAGAAAGACTGGCAACAAGTGCTGGTGAGGATGCAAGGAAATGAAAACACTTGGACATGGTTGGTGCCATTGTTAATTGGTGTAGCTACTATGGAAAGCAGCATGGAGATTCCTCAGAAAATTGAGAATGGAAATTCCATTATGATCCTGTTATCTAACTTCTGATACATAACAACTGAAAGAGATGTATACGCCCCCATATTCATTGAAGAACTATTGACAGTAGCCAAGAGCTAGAAACAACCCAAGTGCTCATTGATAGAGGAGTGGATAAAAAAGATGCTGCGTATGCATAACGGAACACTACTCAGCTAGTTAAAAAGACAAAATCCTGCCATTTGCTACAACATGGATGGAATTGAAGGGAATTATACTCAGTGAGATAAGTCAGAAGGAGAAAGACAAACATCATATGATTTCACTCATGTGTACTATACTGAGAAACCGAACCAAGGAACCAAATCAAACAAAAATAAGACTTTTAGTCTATAAAATAAAATCAGTGGTTAACAGAAGGGAAGGGGAAGGAATACGGACAGACTGAGTAAAAGAAGTCAATTATATGGTGAAGCATAGAAACGGATTGCTGCCTGTAAACTTAAGGTGTTAAATACCGATGGTAATTCACAATGACGCACATCTGAAACCTATGTACAATTATGATGCAATATTCCTTCAATAAAATTAAAATAATTTTAAATGCCTCGAAGAGAGTGAAATACATAAACAATAAAACAAACAAACAAAAAAAGAAATGCATCTGAACACAGTTTTTTAGGAGGCAGAAGCAAAATGCTTCTTTAGGGAGGTTTGTTTTTAATAACTCACATGAAAATGATATTAGTTGCAAATACAAAAGTATCTGGAAAGTATAAAATAAATCCACACAATATAGAAAGATAGATCCATAATTACCTAAGAAAGAAAGAAGAGAGTATCCTAGAGGTAGATTGCTAAATTTAACTTTGACAACCAAGCAGATAATGATGATCCCCCAAAATACTCTCCTTGTAGCTCTTCTGGAGACATTGACCAAAGGGCAGGACCCAGGAAGATCGTTCTAAAGAAGTCGTTCCTGCTTTCAAAAAGTTTCCAGTCTCTACAATAACCTTGCAAAGGTGATTTCATATCAAGAGAAGAAGCCAGCCCATAGAAAGAAACCAAACCAACCTATTTGTCATCCACAAACCGGCATTCATTCGTGCTAACTAGAAAAGAGTGTCTGTGCCGACTTTGACTAGCTATTCTCTGGTTTTCCCTCCAGATTCATTATCCAGCCTTTTCCACCCTGCTGGTGTCCTCAGAGTCTGGTTTCATAGACTGAAACCTGGATTCCCTGCCCTTTGGATTGACCAATGGAAAGCACCAGAATGAGAGTGAAGGGCAAAAGATGAGTGAAGCTGTGCTCGTTTCTGGGCTCCTGGCTGGCAGTGGCTGTCCCCAGTTCCTGTCCAACTGCCCTTTCTTACGCCCACGAGTTGTCCCAGGCACTTATAACCACCCCCTCCCCCTTGCACCAAGTTCCCACAACTGCTAGCCAGAATCGGTGCCTCCCGATTCTTAATGGTCCCCCAAAACTTACCCACATTGTTATAAATAATTCCCTTAATAACTCCTTTAGGTTTATGGTTTCCTCCACCCTACCTGATGGACAGTCACCTCCAAACTTGCTTCAGAATCATTTGCAGGACTTGGTAGAAACCTAGGTTCCCCAGATCCTACCCAAGAGCTAACAAATCTGAATCTCAAGTTTGCAGCTAGAGGCCATGTCCCTTGAATAAACCACCCCGGTGATGCTGACCTAACATGCATCCCCCAGACCTGCCTTTGGGAACCACCGCCCTGCAGACCCTGTCCAAGGAAGCCTCTGGAACAAACCTGACACTCCCAGAAGATAAGACTTCATTGCCCTCCATCAGCAGAGCAGCTACTGAGAAGTGGATTCTCCAGGGGGAGATGGAAAGGCGAGAACAAGCATAAGGTCTGTCGTGACCCGAGGTGCCTTGAGCACTTTCAGTAAAGACTCAACAACCCTCCCCTTTCACATTTGATTAGCTCCTCAATGAAAAAGCACTTTTCAACCATTTTGCAGGAAATGAAATCCATTTCCACCTCCATCTGGTGTCAAAATTACCAAACTGGAAAATGTCAACCAGACCCAGCCGCTAAGGGTGGGCATCAGCGCACCCTCATGCCTTTTCTCCTTGGGGAACTGAGCCTGTTGACTCCTGGAGATCAGGGGCCTCAGGGAGGCCCAGCAGAGAAACAGGATCGACAGTCCCACTGGCTCCAGTCTCTGAGGATCTACTCTCCATGCCGAAGCCCAAGGCACCAGAAGATGGGCTGAGCTGACCATCTGTTCTTCTCTCCGATAATGTGTAATTAAGTAATTTATTTACTCAGCACTTGAACCCCTCCTCTCACTGCCCATTAGTCAGGGATGATTATGCCAGATGCAGCTGTAGGTAGCATATTGCACTCTCAGGCGAGCACTGTGCTACAAAGCACTCTGCTAGCCTCCTGGCGGTGGCCACCGCTCGGACCGACCATGGAGGGGCGGCAGGAGGCTGGTGGCTCCGCCGGCTCTGCTTTCTTCCCCCACGATTAAGCAGCCCTTTCCTGCTGTGCATTAAACCATTTACTGTGCATATTTAATTCATTTGTTCAAAGAGGAATTTGCCCACATCCTCTGATCCCTTCCACCAGGCCAGTTGACTGGCGAGGCCGCCGCAAAGAGTTTTCCCATCTGGCAAATTGTATGTAAGACATAAACAAACACAAATGTACACAGAGCCTGATGCATGACTCTCCGGAAATGGGATTGATTCCATAAGCCTCCGGCAAAACTCAAGAGTTGAAACGATGATTACATATAGCATATGCAGTGTTTTGTGTATCACAAGTCAGGTTTTGCATAATACATCTGTTATTGTGCCCTGATCAACAAATATTGCCCTTCTTCGGCTAGCAGCTTTTTCCATCTTTTAAAGGAGAGTCACACTCCTTATCTATGTTCCTGTAGTTTCAATGAGGTGGGCTCAGTCCAGGCCTGGGCTAATGACCTGGGCCAGCCAACCCAATGAATGCGAATTATAGAAATTATTGAAAAAAATACAGCTTTTCTTTCCCCACTGAGATCTCAGAAAAGATGGCAGGTTTTCCAAGAAGGCTAGTGAGCATCTTAAAGAACCACAAGAGATGGAGACCAAGTCCTAAGCAATCACCTCTCTGTGTAAGTACCTGGGCCCTGCTAAAGCTATATATATTCCCAGACTTCTCTGATATGTGAGCCAATAAATCCCTGCCACTGCCTCAATCACTCAGTTATTTTTTGATATGTGCAAATATAAAATTGTGATTAATATACTTCCTTTATTCTAAATGTGATAGGTCACAATGAAACCTCAAAAGCCATTGAGGCATGGATAGGGATAAATTCACCTGAGCTTAGCACAGTCTCTTTTATTTTATAGTGTACCAATGAAATGGAAGCAGTCTTAAACCAGACGGCAAAAGGAACTTCAAAACAATCATTCTTAAATGGTAGATGCTTAAGAATAAGAAAAGGGTTAAAGGCTATTATAATATAACCTCACGGCCAATGATAGGATTCTCTAACATGCATATTATTCAAGGAGAGGCTGGAGGACAGGTACCCAGGATATTGTAAAGGATTCTTAAAGCAAAGAATATATTTGTGTGATATCCACACCGGTTACTATGGTAGGTGGAAGAGTGAACCTCAAAATATATTTACATTTGAGTCCCTGGAATCTGTGAATGTTACCTAAGAGGAAATAGGATTTTGCAGGTAAACTTTAATAATCTTGAGCTGGCAAGATTATCTTGGATTATCCACTTGGATCTTAACTATAACCCTCCGTGTCCTTACAAGAGGGAGACACAGAATATTTGACTCCAGACAGAAGGGAAAGCTATACGACAATGGAAGCAGATTGGAGTGACATGGTAATAAGACAAGGAATGCCACTGGTCACCAAAAACCAGGAGAGTCAAGAACAGTTTCCCTTTGAGCCTCCAGAGGAAATATAGCCCCTACTGACATCAGACTTCTGGCCTCAAGAATTGTGAGAGAATATGTTTCTGCTATTGTAAACCACAAAGTCTATGGTAGTTTATAATAGTAACCATAAGCAATTAATACAGATTCACAACTCTAAGGGTCTATGAGTTTTCGATTCCAGACACCCTTATATAACCTTGATGATAATGATATTGTTCAGGACTTACTAAGTGCCATACACTGTTCTAACAATACTAAATGAATTACCCCCATTTAAATTTCACAGAGACCTTATAACACAAGTACCATGTAAATCAAGTAACACATAAGTAAACAGAGGCTCAAGGAAGCTAAATAATTTGCCCAGGGCCACAAGACCAGCAAGCGATAGAACCAGGATTTGAACCCAAGTGATCTGATGGAAGAGTCTGAGATCTTAACTAATACAGATAAGATAATATCTCTAATCCTCTTCATCCTTCTCTGATGAGGAAAACTATCACCCACCTATAAGGTGGACTATCTTTTCACATGTAAATGCCTCTATTCAGCAAGAGGTACTCATACCAAGCCTGAATGTTTTCTCCTAGAACTTGTCCGTTGTAAAGTCATCTAAAGATACATAGAGTAAATCAACTTGACCTGGCCAGCATAAAATAAAGAAACTAGGGTTGCCATCCATACATCAGGTCTGATCAGGATTTAGTTGTCCCAGCATCCCACCTGGTTGAAATTCCTCCTCAACTACTCCACCCATCCCTGCCTTGCCTGGTGACACTCCACTTAGTCTCAATTTCGACTCTAAACATGATGGTAAAGTCTATTGCCTGGTCATACTTTCCTTTAAGCTACCTTAAAAATACATTATATGATACAAAAAGGTACTCAACATCAGGTACTAGTCATCAGGGAAATGCAAATCAAAATCATAATGTGACATCACCTCCCACCTGTCGAAATAGCTATCAAAAAGATAAGAGATAACAAGTGTTGGCAAGGATGTGGAGACACGGAAACCCTTGCACATACTGGTGGGAATGTAAATTGGTACCAGTATAGAAAACAGTACAGAGAGTACTCATGAAACTAAAAATAGAACTATCATGTGATCCAGCAATCCCAATTCTTAGTAAATCACCAAAGGAAATGGAAATGGGATACTGAGGAGGTCTATTACCCCTATGTCTGCTGCAGCATTATTCACAATAGCCAAGATATTGAACAAACCTGTTACCAGATGAATGGATAAAGAAGATATATAGAAGATACAAATCATACAAACATAAAAATTACTCAGTTCTGAGAAAGAAAATCCTGCCTTTGCAACTACATGGTCAGAACTTGAAGGCATTATGCTATGTGAAATAAGTAAGGCGGAAAAAGACAAAAACTATAGGATCTCACTTATAAGTGAATCCACAAAAGTCAAATTCATAGAAACAGAGAATAAATTAGTGGTTACGAAAAGCTGGGGAGTGGGGGAGAGGGTAAATAAATGGGGAAATATTGGTCAAAGGGTACAGCATAATGATGATAGTTAATAATATTGTATTATATACTTGAAAGTTGCCGAGAGAATGGGATCTTAGATATCCTCATCACGAAAAAAGAAGACATGGCAATTATGTGATGTAACGGAGGTGTTAACTAACACTATGATGGGGTATTTTGCAATAAATAAATATATTAAATCAATACACTGCAGATATTAAATTTGTATAATGTTACACGTCAATGATAACTTCATAAAGCTGGAAAAAAAATACAACCCTTGACTTTGCAGCTATGTCATGGAAAATAATACACACTCTCAATGTCATGATAGCATCCATGATGTATATATAAAATAAATAAAAAAGAAGAGTTAATTTAAGGATTCAGCAAAAATTTCAAGTCAGGTAACATGAAAACCGCTTGCTATAAAACCTACAGATATTCTGGTTAGAATATCATAAGCATCCTTTTGAAATATATGTGGGATCTCACAAGAAAGTAAGGGAAATAGCCAGGGATCCAAAATGAAGATGAAAGGAAACTAGTGAGATGCATGTATTTCGTAACTTTGACAACTGGGGAAGGGATGGGTCTGGTTCCAATTAGCCCAGGAGCTTCTATTTTAATAGCTACACACATAAGACATAAGACCTGGGACTTGTGAGAAGCAGAGTTGGAAAGGAGACCCTTACCCTGAACCCAGGACTGCAGAAGACTACACTTAGAAGAAATCACGTTCTGTATGCCCACTTGCAGGAGGTGGCTGGCTCACCTCTCCATTCTAGGCATGGGGAGGGGGGAGATAGCCTCTCCTAAAAATTCTTAACCAGAAGTCTGTCTTCCCATGAGTTTGAGCTTTATTTTACACTCTGCTTGCAGTATTCCTGAGGCAAGAAATTAACATAAAAGTCATCCTGGAGCAGGAGAAAATGAGAAACTTATCTAAATGGAGAAACACTCAGCCCAAACCACCCAGGAATCCCCTCGATATAGCCCCACTGAGGATGCACAGGTGAAACAGAATTACAGAGCTCAAGAGGCAAAATTGAGGATTCATGATAAATCAGCAGATAAAATAAACAGACAGGCTAGTTGCCCCAGAACTTCAGATAACAAAATAGTCAGAGGTTACATTTGCAAAGTATGCTTAAAATGATTAAAAGGTCTGCGTGTTAAAAACATGCATTTTATTCCAGTTCTTCCCAAAGTACTACTAAAATGATAGCAAACCTCTCTCCCTAAAGGCATAAACTCACAAATGCAAAAAAAAAAAGAGAATAAAAGCAGACAAAAAAAATTAGACGATGAAAAGCTGATGGTGTAGTGATAAGTGAATAGAAGATAAGAAGCTAAAGTAGAAATAAGAAGAGTCAGCAGTCACCCAACTTACCCCACAAAAGACTCCAGATACCTCACAGTCAAAAAGGCCCAACTCTATCCTCACAAGGCTGACAGTCCCACTGATAAGTATGAGCAGATGACCCAAGGATACATGGATATCTGAGAAAGAAGATTTGGAAATCAGCCTGGACCTGAAATCCAACTCTGCAAACATAAATAAATAAATAAAAATAAATTTTTTTTTAAAAGAAAAGCACAGGCAGGAATGAAGATGAGTAGTCAAGCAGGCAGGAAAAGAGAGGAAAGAGCAATTTCATTTTATCTATTTTTTATTTATTCGGTTGTTTCTCCCCAGACTCGGGACTCACACACAGGTATATGTGGTCTGTGCTCCCCTGGAGGCAACTGACCAAATTGCTACTCCATAACTGTGCACCCAACTCTGCAATTTTGTGCAATTTAACTATAAACGAGTTATTTAACTTCTTTATGTCTCAGTATCCTCATCTATAGAACAGGGGAAATGATAACACTCACCTCCAACAGTTAATGCTAAGATTAAATAAGCTAAAATGGATCAAATAAGTTAATATGCATAACATACTAGAAGATGCCTAGCACACAGAAAGCAGTCAGTATATGATTATTACTACAGTTCCTGCTAAAATGAATAAAGTTCTAATTTTCTAACTCTGAAGAGAATATAAAAAGAAGCTGAAAACAAATTATAGGAAATGGAGAATATGTGGCATGAAAACAATATTTTCACTCTTAAAATATCCTCAGAAAGACAAAATATCCTGGCTATTATGTTTGGCAAGTAAGACAGACATGAATTAAAAAAAAACAAAAAAAACAATCAGAGAACATGGGTAAAAGAATAATGAAAATGAGACTTCAGGAAATCTCTGAAAGTTCCTCTTGTGGGGAAAGTACATCTAAAAGTCTATTCCTCCATACAAACAATGGAACACTAGAAAAAGAATTCAAAATTAATTCAGAGCGCTGGAAATAACCAATGCATGAAAAAAAAAATCAAGGAAAACATTTGAGTTTCTTAAGGGCAATGGAGGCTGTGGTACTCTAAGTTTAGCCTAGTCCCATCACCCTCTATTCCGCTTAAATGCCTTCAGAAGCCAACAGTCTAACAATCACAATAGCTATGGGAACCAAGAGCCTTAAAGAAAGAATTTAAACAGAATACTGCTTTAAACAGTATACAGTCATTTCTAATTAACAGAAAACAAAACAGCAATGGAGGAATAGAGAAACAAAAACATGCAAGCAATTGTATTAAATGTAAATTAATTAAACACTCCAATCAAAAGGCAGTGATTAAGAGAAATATATATACACATAGGTGTATAAATATATTTGCCAATGCTTTTTAAAGAGATAAACTTTAGATTCAAAGACACAAATTAGTGGTAAGTAAAAGATATACAAAGTAAAACATAATAAAAAGAAGCTGTAATGACTATATTTAGGCAAAATAAACCTTAACACAAAATTGTTACTAGGAGGAAAGAAAGACTTTTATAATGATAAAAAGATCAATCCAGCAAGACAATAAAATTATTATAAACATATATTCAAATAATAATAAAGCCTCAAACTAAACATAGTCAAAACTGACATAATTTAAGGGATAAATATATAATTCAACAAAAGAGAGAGAGGGACCTACAAACCCACCTTGGATGGACAGAATAAGACAAAAGATCAACCAGAAAACAGAAGAATTAAGAAACACTATAAACCAATGAGACCTAGCCGAGATCTGGATAACTGTCCACCCAACAGAAGAACAGACATTCTTAGCAAAGTAACATGGAACATTCTTCCAGATAGACTTTTTGCTAAGACATAAAATGATTCGACATATATACACACACAAGCATATACATATATACATAAATACACATATGATTTATATCATAAATTTATGTTCTCCAGTCACAATAAAATGAAATTAGAAATCAATAGCAGAAGGACATTTAGGAAACTCACAAATATATGGGAATCAAACAAAAGTGTCCTAAATAACAAAGGGGTCAAAGAGGAAGTCACAAGGAGTATAATAAAATAAGTTGCGGTGACTAAAAACAAAATCACAACATACTAAAACAATGGGAGGAAGCCAAAGTGGTCCTCAGAGGGAAATTCACAGCTGTCAAAGTCTAAATTAAAACAGAAGAAAGGTCTTTAGTCAGCAACCTAACGATCCACTTAAGGAAAGGAAAAAATAAATCAAACTAAACCCGAAGCAAGTGTGAATGGGGAGAAAAGGAGAAGAGGACAGAAAGAGCGAGAGGGAAGGGAAAGAAAACGATTTCCTGGAAATCAGAACACAAAGACACAGAAATTTAAAACACAAAAGATGAGAAAATTAGGAGCCGGCCAGAAAGTCCGACATATGGGAAGATTAGAAAACGGAGGAAACAGATGAATGAGTCACCGAGTAGCAATCATTACTATTATTCAAGAAGATTATCAGAACTGAAGGATACACGTTTCCAAATGCAAAAGGCACATTAAGTTACCAGCCACGTGACTGAAAATAAATTCACATGAAAATGCAAAATTCAGTACATAGATATGCTTTATGTATATTTTATATACACATATATGTGCATATACATATATATATACGTACATATATATTCTAAACGTTTCCAGAAATAGGTGACCTTTGATAAATCAGGAGTCAGAACAGATTGAATTAAGATTTCTCAACAACTCTGGACTCCAAAAGACAATTCACTAATCACTTGAAAATTCTGAAGGTCAATTATTACACCAGCTACTTATCGACTGTGAAGAAAGGTGAGAGATATTTTCAAATATGTAATATCTCAAAATATCTAGCCCCCACATACCCACAGGACCCCACCAGCACCTGCGTCCCACTGAATGAGACAGTAAATCAAAAAGAAGGTGTGACATGAAGGAAACAAAGGATCGCCCATGGGGGAGGATACAGGTTAGCAGTGGAGAACATCCTGCGGAGACAGCTGGCTGCACCGCAAGTCTCAGGAACACATGGTCAAGATCACAGGAAATCAGAGAGCCTGTAAGTAATTTCTTAAGAAACATAGTAACCTATATACACGACCTGGTGTTAAAAGGACTGAGACCATTGGTAGAAGGCTTACGGTTGAATCAATCAATATATAAAATACTGAGCCACAGAAAAATAAATGAGATCATTATGACCCCCACCCCCCCACCCCGCAGAGCAGAAGAGTCTGTTAGAAAAGGGTAATCAGACGCCCCCTGGTGGAGTCACGGGTGGGTGGCTCGCCTCTGCAGGAGCGCAGCCCACGTCCCCCTGGGTGCAAGTCCAGAGCCCAGAGAGAAGCAACCAGTGTGAACAAATAAACAAAAATAAAATAAAGATGGCTTCTTCCTCCTCTCTCTTCCTGTGCCCGCCTATTTGTCTCTATCCCTACCTGCACCTTTCCTTAAAAAAAAAAAAAAAGAAAAAGTAATAGTATGCTTTTTCTAGTATGCTTTGTGGCTTGACTGTGAACAGCACTTGTAAGTCATACTAACAGGCATTAGCTACAGAAGCATCGAACTAATAATGTTTGTGTAATTCTAATAGAAAAAGTGGGAAACTAGGAATTTTTTTTTTTGTAGAGATCAAGGTTGAAATAATGCTGTCTTTTATATTGGAAATGGCATAGAAAACACTTAAACTAAAAAAAAAAAAAATCATGAAATAGCAATAATGCCATGCTAATGAGAGATATGATGTTTCAGTCCAAAATAGCAAAATTCTTAGTTATTTTTTCTAGAAGAGCAAACAAGGATGGGAGTGGGGAGAGGGAGAAGGCAAACGTAAAAGAGAGAGAGAAGACAACAATTTAAAAAGACAGAGACATTTGAAAGGACATTTCCAGGGACAGGAAACACCCTTGCAGAGAGGAAGGAAGGAGGTATATTTATAATGAAAGGGAGGGCACGATCACTGAAGAACACGTGAGCTTTCGGAGCATCCAAGAAGGCGTCCTCTTGTCTACTTAGAAATCATGGAGGTCGAGCAAACCATCTTGCAAACACATACCAGAGGTGGGCATTTACAGGCAGGAAAACACTGACATCTCACTAACTCCCTCCCTCCTGGTAAGACCTGTTCAGACCAGAAATTGCTAAAGCTATAAAAATTCAATGAAATTTTGTCAGATGCAAACTTGAAGGCAATGCAGCAGAAAGATAGTTGCTGTCAGTCTATCAACACTTCCATCCAAAGAGAGAGTAGTGCTCAGGAGAGTGAAACAGACAACAGTGCAGGCTAGAGGCTTAAGTCAGGAGAACAGTGAACAGAAAGATTTGAGGGGAAGCACAGAAGATGAACCTGGCTGTTTCTGATCAAAGGCATCATCTATGTAATCACCCAAACTCTGTGTGGTTACAGATCCATGGCATTTGTCATCTCCTGGGCAGGAGTACAGAGAATCTGCATAAAGCATTGAGAAAATTTATATAGTGTTCACTACACAGCATCAGTTCATAGCTCAGTAAAGGCTTTTGCTGTTTTCAAGTGAGAATATCACATAAAGCAGGGTAAGTAAAACAGTAAGCACATGGGTTCACTCTCTAGGTCAGCACTTCTTATACAAGTGTTAGCCATAAACATTTTACTTACCCATAAAAGGGTCAGCTCTTAATTACAAGGTTCTTTAAATTCTTCTTGACAGGCTAACACCTTAAGTCACTTGGGGCTAAACTATACAAACTTGAGGAAAAGAGCAACGATTTTTTTGTTTGTTTGTTTGCTTTTTAAGGAAAGGTGCAGGTAGAAATGAAGGCGAGTAGGCAGGTAGGAAGAGAGGAGGAGGAAGAACTTAATTTTATTTAGTTGTTTACATTGGCTGTTCCCCTGGTCCCTGGTCTTGAACCCAGGACCTTGGGAAATACTGCTCTCAGGTGTAATGGGCCACTAGGTCACCAGGGCACACCCAAGAGCAATTCTTTAATACTTCTCTTTGACAGAGCAACTATGGACTTTCAGTTTGTGGTCTACATCTGGCCCACAGAGCCCATGGGACAATGGGGAAGGACACTTGGTGATGTGGTGGAGGGCAGGGTGTCCTGACATATATCTAAGGAATGGGGAATCTATACATAGAAGTTATTTTAATGTGTAGAATAATTATTATAATAAAAAATACAAATCTGGTCCACAACGCTATTTTAACTTTCACAAATATTATTATTAATTTAGTTGGCCAAAACACAAAACTTGGAAGATTTTACAACCAAGAAAAATCCAGATTTATGTATTCTCTCACCTTTTTTTTTAATGTTGCAAAAACTAGAGGTTACTAAAGGCTGCCCACTTTAATTAAGGTCTAAGGGCATCCCTCAGCCCTACTCTCCAAACCCCAGGACCCCACCCTCAATCGGCCTCCTTTCCTATCTGCCTGATCCCATAAACATCTGAGTCTGTGGACTGGGCTCTCATTACAAACACAGTGCAGCCTAGTAAAATTCCTTCCCAGCCAGCCAGACTCACTATAACCACAATTCTAATGATTCTGCTGGGCAATTTACTATCTTAAGCTTTAATTTCTCCATTTTTGGCAAAATGAGAATAATTTTTGTTTCTCACAGAACTATTGTGAGGATTAATAGAAAAATTAAACGTCTGTCAAATGCTTGGCATACATATTCAATAAACGATAACTCTTCCCTTTTCTACTGTACTTTTTTAACCAATTCAAACACATCTGGCATCATCAATCATTAGGCAAGGGGTGACACAAGGTGTGACTTGGTACAAAAAGAAGTGTCTAACCCCTGCCTGTAAGACTCATATAAGCTAGTAAAGGAGTTGAAACCTAAAAGAAAAATAAGGTAGAATGTGATGTCGCCATACACCAATGAGAAACGGTCAAAACCCAGAGCACTGACACCACCAAAATGCAGGAAATGATGTGGAGCAACAGAAACTCACATTTGTAGTGGTAAGTATGCAAAATGGTATAGTCTCTTTGGAAAACAATTTGGTGATTCCTTACAAAACTGAGCATATTTCATCCACGTGATCCAGCTGTGATTGCATTCCTTGGAATTTCACTGAAGTCCAAAGATGTCCACCTTGTGGAGCAGCTTGGTAACTGCACTGCCTCCTGCTGAACCAAGTCCTCATATATCCCAAGAACCCAGGTTGACTTTTCCAGACTGGGGAGAAGAACCCACATGAATAAGTAAAATAAAAATTAAAAATTAAATGCTTCTTCCTCCTCTCTCTTCCTGCCTACCTGCTCACCTTCATTCCTGGCTGCACCTTTCCTTTAAAAAATACCCTGCACATGGATATTTACAGCAGCTTTATCCATAATTGCCACAACACCTTGCAACCAGAAGTCCTTTGGTAGGTGAGGAGATAATAAACGGTGGTCCATCACAGACATTAGACAATCATTCAGTGCTAAAAGGAAACAAGCTAGCAAGTCATGAAAAGACATGGAACAATCTTAAATGCATATTGCTGAGTGAAAGAAGCTGATCTGAACGGACTAGGTATGATTCTAATTATGCGACTTTCTGGAAACAGCAAAACTATGGAGACAGTAAAATGGTCAATAGTCGGCAGGGGTTAGGGTGGGTGGAGAGAAATGACTAGGCAGACCATGAAGGGTTTTCAGGTCAGTGAAAATATTCTGCATGAGGCTATAATGACGAATATATATAGCAGTCCCTATCAAGTGTCTACCATCAAGAATTATCCGTAATATAGACTGTGAACTGTGGCTGATTATGACATGTCAGAGGACTCCCTGGTGCCAACGTTGCTGATGAGAGGCTATGCCTGTGTGGGCACAGGGCACAACTGAGGAGCCTCAATGGCTTCCCAGCAATTTTGCTGTGAACCTCAAAGAGCTCTTAACAACAACGAAAAAACACTTTGTATGGAAAAACCTTGTAACTCAGACAGCTAAGATGCAGGCCACGTAAAGCCTATGGACCCAGGTTTGAGACCCAGGGCGGAGGGTGAAAAATAAAGTCTCATGATGACCATTGGGGGAATTAAAAAAGAAAAGGGTAGAACAGATGAACACATGGCAGAACGGAAAACAAAACGTAAAGAGGTTACATGCTATTAAGAATATGCTACTCAATTGTGTTTTCTGTAAACTTTTATGATACTTTTGCCTGTGTTACCTCTATCTCTCACTCTCATCTCCAGAGGGGATGAGGGCACACTGAAGTCAGAACTCCACGGAAGGTACTGAAACTTACCAGCCTTCGTTTTTCCAGTTGCTGTAAACCCAGCCATGTTCTTTACAAAGAGAAGCAGCAGCCACCCCTACTGTTTCAAGACAGGGTGTCATATCTAGCTGTGGAACATTTAGAAACTTTCCTTTATATCTGAGTCTACGTAGCGGGAGGGAGAAGGAGGCCAATTTTTAAGAACAATCTGACTTGTCTGGTGGGATTCAGGCTTCATCTCAAACACAAATGTGCTATTAAGTGAATCCAAAGTAACTGATACAAATCTCTCCACTGAGCCAGTGGGAAATTCCAACCTTTGTAAGTTGGGAAGTGCTCAACCAGCAACCTTTTAGAAAAGAGGATCTATCGTTTTGAAATGATTCTAGGGAATTGCATATAAAGCTTCTGAAAACAAAAATATTTCCCTCTGTGTGTGTGTGTGTGTGTGTGTGTGTGTGTGTGTGTGTGTGTGTGTGTTTTCAGCAGGTGTTTGGCAGGCTTGCTAGGAGGATACCCAGGTTAGATATTGCCAGGGCTTGAAGTGTTCTCAGAATTAGATTCAGAGTTAAATGTTTTCCAGCATGACTGTTTGAACATCAAAGCCCAAGCAATCTCCCAGGGATGAAAAACAAAGAATAAGCCTTAATTTTTTCCTTAATTTTTTCAGTCCTTATGGAATATCTAAAGGAATGTATTTACTCCACAACATTCCTATCACAATAATTTGACAGTCTTTTCTGAAAAATTTCTTGAGGAGATTTACATTTAGAAGAACGAGGCACATTTTGATTGACTAGAATAAGCCACAAAGTGACATATTCTGATTGATTTTTAGATGGGAAAGAAAAACTACATACTAAATGTTTTGGTCTTAGGGATGGGAAGTGTAATTATTGGTCAGGTCCCAGGGGATTCAGAAATAGTGACGTGCCCCAGCTGCGTTTTCTAGTTAAAGCTTCCAGCTATTCTTCTGATGATTAATTCAACTTTACAAAAAGAGATTCTTGTGGCAACTTGAACAAGAAGTCAATGGCACATTCTTAACTTATTTGATTGGTCTATATTTTGACACCACTGCCAAAAGAGAACTGGATTTTTTTTTAAGTGAAGATTAATTTCTACGTGAGAAATCCCAGAAAGACTATTAAAAGGGAGTCAGGAGAACATCCTTCATATTTGGGGGTGTGATGAACTGAATAGTTGTGTCCCCACCCCATAACTGAGATACTGAAACTCCCACTGATGGTCTTGGAGGTGGGCTCTTTAGGGGGTAATGAGGGTTAGAGAGTCATGATGGCTGAGCCCTCATGATGAGATTAGTGCTCGTAGAAGGAGCGGCCAGAGAACTAGTGCATGCTCTTTCTCTCCCCTCTCCCCACTCCCCTCTCTCTCTTCCTCCACGCACACCCTGAAGAACGGCCACCTAAGAACACAGCAAGAAGGCAGTCATCTCATAGCAAGAGAGTCCTCAACCAAGTCCAACCGTGTTGCCGCTTTGATGTGATTTTGGTATTAATGCTGTCACTTTCTGTTGTTTTAAGCCAACTAGTTTATGTTGTTTTATTTTGGTAGCCCAAGAGGACTGATGCAGGCACATAACCTAGAAGAAAGCAGCATACTTGATACTGCACCCTTAGCAGACCTGTTTGGAGTGAGCTTACTTGAAGCACATTCCTACTGCTGAGAACTGACCCCTCCACTCACAGGATGTCGCAGGGACAGGCTCCCCCTGCCCATAACTGACAGAGACACCCCCGCTGGACCATGCTGCTCTGGGCCAAACCAGAGACTAAGGCAAGAAGGAAAATTCAGTCAGCACAATACTGTCTTTATAAAAAAGTTCTGTCTTTTGTTCATCATGGAATTTTTTTGCATTCATTTTAATGCTTTAATATTGCATTGGAGTAGTATGAATATGGATGATTGATAATTTAAGCATCACTTAAAATTTTGCGCTGGAGAGAAAGAATTCACCTGCCACACCCAACTCCCTGTTCTACTGACAAAGGTAGGGGTTCCCTGACTCTGGGGAAAGGTCTAAGAAAGTCTGATCAAGGGATGTTAAATCGGCACCCTTTGGGGCATGCTCTGGTGGGAGCACCGTTTAGTCAGTCTCCTTCGGCCAGCTCAGTTCATATCCATCGCAAGAATGCCAGTTCACGTCCTGGGGCGGTGTAACAATCCAGATGAACAACTAACCACAAAATAAATATTTCTTCCTCCTCTCTCTTCCTGACTGCCTGCTCACCTTCATTCCTGCACCTTTCCTTTAATAAAAACGACAACAGACTACATTTGGCCTTCAGGCAAAGGCTATGTTGACTTGTGCCGTGACAACCTCGTTAGCAAGAAATATGTCTGCATGTTTTCTGTATTCCTTGGCTCCCCATGAATTTGAATAGGGTCCAGTTCCCAACACCCTGGGGCCTGTCCAGTCTAGCAGGTAGGACTGACCTCTAGGGTGAGAATCTGCAATCTGGGACCTGGGGGAGTTACTATATTCTGTACATGCCAAGGATGCAGAAAAAAAGGCTCAGCTTCAAGAAGAAAAGTAGATATGCAGAGAGAAGCACAAAGGAACCTCTAAAGGAGACAAGATTGACTGTGCTGACTTTGAACTTGTCACTTCTGTCATCCAAAGGCAGCTCTGATTCTACCTTTAGTCTGAAGAAACACCCAGGTCTCTTGGATAACCCACTGCTTTCTCCGTCCTTCCTGGGCTTGGGCTTCAGATACCGGATACGGGAAACGAATCCTTTACTCACTCTCCTGATGAGGAAAAATCATTTCTTCTTTCCTTCAATTCCTGTAGAATAAGTAAAGAAGCGTTTCACTACGTGAGATCCGTCCTGTACAGAATCCCAATGTAGACAGCCAGAAGTCATCAAAAAGGCATAAAAATCTTTCTGCATCTCAGATACAGTTAACACTTAATAACTGGGAAGTCCTTCGTGAAGAAAACTCCAGAAGCTATGAGGAAAGCAGTGTACACCCAGGCTGTGATTTTGTGTGGTGATAACTATTTGGAATCAATTTTAATCAGGAAAAAACAGATCCATTGAAATAATATGAAAATAAAAGCCCCAGGAAGAAAACTCAAGTTGGATTCAAGGCAAAACTGAAGACTTCAGTCTTGGCCAAGAAAATCTAATTCTGCCAAAATTTAGCACATTTTACATTTAACATTACCCTGATTAATGGCTGAATCTCCTGGGTACCACTGGTATATAAAAGACATGAACTCGGTCGAGGCAATTGTAAGTTTTCATAATAAAAAATGTATACTGTTTATAACATTATTGCTTAGGAAATTAGGGAACACAGCTTCTAATACCCTGTGCATGGAATACTGTAGCAAACCACTTAACTTGCAATAATAGAGTATTGACTGGGTACAGTGATCTGTGAGACACGGCCACAGTCAGATTAAGCTACGAGCATATGGAGCTCGATAGAGCCTCTCTTATAAGACATTTATTTCACCTTCGCCAAAGATCGCCAAACAGATTAGCTACGAAAAGGCCTCAGATTCTCTTCCTAGAGTAGATTTTACTTTCCTCTTTCCACTGTGTGCTCAGAAGCTTAATTAATATACTGACTTCTTTTCTCCTACCTGCACTCTCCTTAGGACTTTGTAATATCGAGCCCTGGATTTCAACAATATTTGAACAAAGAGGAGGCGTCTCTGAGACCAAGTTCATACATGCCCCCAAATAATCACCAACCAGGGAAGCTTGTGTTTTTATGTGCAGGACTTGAAGTTATGACAGAATACACTGAAGAACCTGAAAATGGCTTCCAAGTGAGTGACACTAACCCACAGTGTCAGATGTCTCCAAGTGTGCCTGCTCCTTTTGAATGCAAGCTGCAATGGGTCACTCACCCTCTCCTTCTCTCTCTTCTCTCTTCAATACATACTTTCTCTCTCTCTCTCTCTCTCTCTCTCTCTCTCTCTCTCTCTCACACACACACACACACACACACACACACACACACACACACACACAGAGTTTCATTATTTCCTTATCTGCTGAAGCCATCCAACATATTACATGTTGACAGGGTATGATAAGTAAGTTCTGGTCCCTGTCACTAATCTTTAATGGACACTGGAATATTTCATCTGAAACCCATTCGCATGTGGACAGAACCTAAGCATTTGTGCCAGAGAAACCTAAATAACAAGAGAGAAGAGACACACACTCTGGAAAATGCATCCAAGTTACAGCCCACAGTGGGTGGGGAGGAGCCATAGTGAGGACAACTTGCAAAGCGTAAAAAAAGACCTGCCTCCCTAGCCTTCCTCTGTTTCAGCAGAATTGGTATTCCTCACTTGACAGCAGGTATTAATCTACTTGCAGCCGTTACATAAACGTGAGTCAGTGGAACACGTTGTTGGGGACAGCCCTTCACGGATCTCTCACATTGCTGCAAGTCTTCTGAGCAGCTCCACAGGCAGTTTCAGTTGTAGGTATTCTTGTCTTTTAGAATAGCTTGTCACGGAGGTCTGGATAGAAAGCAGTCTTGGAGGGTAGAGGGAGCACCCCCTCTGGGACAGAAGGCAGATTTGTTTCTTGACCAGTATAAGGATGATGACATCTCCAATGTCATTTCAACAAAATTACTTCAATTGCAATCAATAAAGAAGATCACATCTGTCCCTGCGTTAAAGGTTGGCAGTGTTTGCCAGTGGTAGACTTTCCTCAATCTACGTGTCCACTGACGGATGAACGGATAAAGAAGATGTAGTATATAAACACAATGGAACAGTACACAGCCCTGAAAAATGAAACCTTATCATTTGCTACAACATGGATAGAACTAGAAGAGCTGGAGCTAAGAGAAATTAGTCAAAACAATAAAGACAAATACCAGATGATCTCACTCTTATGTGGACTATAAAGAAACAAAGCAAAGGAACAAAAGAGACAAAAACCAATCTCTGAACAACACAACAGGTTACCAGCGGGGAAGGGGGTGGGTAGGCGCTAAGGATGGTAGGTCCAAAGGACAGCTCTAAGAAACTTGGTGGCAGGCATGATGAGTTACCAGACTGCCGGTGAATGTGCATATCCAAACATATCATGCTATAAGTCTGTAACCTCCACAGAAAACTTCAAAAAATAAAAATTAGGGTTCCCTAAGCCCAGTATCCCTCAAATGTGACAAAACACTGCATACATACCAGCAATCACTAGGGCCTCCTCTATATCATCTTCGGTGGCCTGGGGTCAAGGAAACCATCACCATCATGAAGCTCGCACTCAAGCTAACCCATGAATGATGAGGTCTCTGTCATGATGTCTCTGTTTTCATTAAGCATCTATGAAATTGTTACAGGTGATTTGTTACCTTGAAAGTAGGAGGAAATTTCGAACTTCACCGTTCTCAACACTCACCAGATATAATGAATTCACAGGCAAATAGAACTCTTTCTTCACAGCAATAACAAGTTGCCTGACTCAGGAGTTTTCATGGTTCTCCAGGGGTACTGAGAATATCCTCCAAGCACTGTCACTCCCCAGAGAAGGGGAGTGCCCTTCTCACATAGGCCCATAAAGCAGTGTGTCAGTCAGGGACCCACAGAAATGCCCATACTATCCCTCTGCAGGGCCAGCTGTGTTCTGAGCCTCCCTCCAGAACTGCGGACCCATCCATCCCCTGAGTGCTAGTGATCACACAGGAGTACAGTCTCCAGAGAACCTTCTCAAATGTCAGCGCTTCAAGAATTCCTTCTCTTTCTTTCTGCACTATACTCCAAAACCTAGTATAGCATAAATCTCAAAAACATCATGGCTTGGGTACAAAGTCTCTAAAGCCTAACAAGAGAAAACCAAAAATCTAGCATCTTCTTTTTCTCCCCTATAGACAAACTTTACTGTAACCAAACTCCTTGCTCCAACTCAAATAGTTCAAAACTCGTTTTTAAATAGATTTTATTGAAGGAATATTACATTATAACATTAACTAGGCTTAAAACATGCAGACAGTACACCTACATCTATATATAGTACAGTAAGTTCACCCTTATTTCCCTTTTCCCTTCATGATATAATTACTCCTCTTGACTCCGTTTGCTCCCCACTCCTGCTCCCTGGCACCCAGTGATATGCCCACCCCCCTTTTTTTTTTTTTTTTTTTGCTAAAAGTCTATTACTGCTTGATTTACTTCATTTTTTTAAGTCTATGTTGTTTAATTTAGTTCATTCATTTGCTTGCTAGCTCTATCGTCACATATGAGTGATACATGGTGTCCTAGGATAGCAAAAGCAATCCTGAGGAGAAAGAACAAAAATGGAGGTGTCATGTTCCCTGACTTCAAACTCTACTACAAAGCAATCATCATCAAGTCAGCATGGTATTGGAATAAAAACATATCAATGAAATAGAATTGAGAGCCCAGAAATAAACCCACACTTATAGAGATAATTAATTTCAACAAAGGAGACAAAAGGTTACAATGGGCCAAGGACAGTCTCTACAATAAATGGTGTTGGAAAAACTGGATAGCTAGCTACATGCAGAGAGCTAAAGATCGATCACCACCTGACACCAGAACTCTTTTTTCAAAGGATACAGAGGGCTCCTGGGCAAGAGTCTAAGCCACGTATTCATCCTACAAATGGTCCGATGACAAACTCTTTTCATTTAAAAGCATATCTGCTAGCCAGAATACCAAGAGATGTGTTACAATTCTAAAACATAGGTTTAGTTAGATTTTGATTGTTAGGAAATTACAGCCAGAGATACTGAGTTGTGCTTGGGTTTCAGAGACAAGCTTGAGAAAGGCTTGACACTTGATGTGATTTGTTTAGAACCCATTGTGGCTGATAGTTTTCAATGATGACTGTCACATTTCCTCCCCAAATGTTTTGAAATGTAATTTTGCAGCTTCTCCCATTAAGAGGTAGAGTCTCTTTCTCGATCCTTTGAAGATTAACCTTTTGACTCTTGGATCAATACAATGCAATAGCAATAACACTGTACAAGATTTTAAGAGACCTTGCACTTAGACCACTTAGGATAAGGCCACTACCTTGAGACTGTCTTATATGAAAGTCAGTCTGTCCTAGTGGATGATGAGAGGTTATAGGTGAAAAACTGAGGCCACCCAGCTGATAGCCAGAGTCAACTGCTAAATGCAAGTGAAGCCAGCTTTAGCTTATGGTCCCACCAATCTCCAACTGAAGGAAACTACATGAGTAAGCTCAGATTAAATGAGTGGAGAAACTAGATTAATCTGCAGAAAGACAAAACAAAATGAAGCATCGCTGTCTAAAACCAAATGATTGGGACAGATTTGTTGAGAACCGTAACCTGATATGAAAAATCCTCAATAAATAATTTGAATATTTAAACTTAAAAAAAAAAAGTATATCTGCTAGCCGAGGAGTAGAGAGTCATACCAAAAAAAAAAAAAAAAAAAAAAGGAACACACATTGAATTGATACTCTAGAAGAAAGCAGAGAGAAAATAAAGATAAAAAGAATGGTCAAAACTTTAAAGATCTATGAGAAGTAGGCAAGCAGACAGTTAACAAGTTCCTAGTGGAAAGGATGATGAGATTGCCAAGGTCACCTTCAAACTTGAGCACCTCTATCTAGGGTATTAGTTCTTTGCACATGTACCCCAGACCTCAGAACTGGGCATACTTTTATGTAAGTGATGCTGTACATTTCTATCTTCGAATATGCTAACCAGTAATTATGAAAAGCCATTCATGTGAAACACGGGTGGGCTAGAGTAATTGCCCAACATAAAACTAACCAAAAATTGAGTTTTGCTCTCTTTCTATTTTCTGACTTCATCTTCCAAAAAAAGAAAATGTAGACTTGCGAGAGAAAAAGAAAACCATCTGGATCAACATGCCTCCCAAATTTCACATTCAGTCCCATCATCCAGATAAGGATTTAGAAGCGCTTTTCCTAAACCAATAACTGAGTTGTGCCAGCCAATGTCTCCCAGAACTTGGCTTTTCTTAACAAACCATCCTACCGCCTTTAGTGCCTTTTTGTTCTTTGTAATGAAAATAAGAGAAACGAGATGAATTATACACAATCGCCAGGAATATCATGGGGGTAAAAGGTGTGTAATGAACTATGAGGGGGGAGAAAAAAAGGCTTTTCAAGTCAAGGTGTTTTCTGAGAAAAATCCACAAATAAACACATACCATCTAAAAGGCTGACAGTTTTATAAATGGACCCATAAAACAGTAATGCTCAAATTTTTTACTAGCCTAGAAATTGTTTAGTTTTGACAGAAATGACCCATGTACCAAGCCCTATATTTCTATAAAGAAAGAGATAAATACATAAAACGTAGCCAGGACCCATTTTTGCCAAAAAAAAAAGGAAGGAACTAACTAAGCTTCTTCCAGAGAAGAATGAAGTGTCATTTAACACAACTCAGCAGTGATTTCTTGGACAGGTTCCTCAGGAAAGCTGCACCATCACCCAAACTAGAATCTCCCACCACCGAAGCTCATTTCCATAGTCCAAGGGTGACCCAAGTTTGATCTAGAATACGCCTTTCCGTAACTCCAACTTGGATTACTGCAGCAATGTTTAGCCCCTGCCTGGTGTAGGAAGAGCTAAGAATGAGAACACTTTCATCTGAGTCTTGATCATGAAAGGAATTTGGAGAAAACATCTCAGTTTTCTGAAGCAGATACTGCCAAGTTTGAATGTCCTACCTGGGAGGACAGTGACAGTGCTCTGGAATCTGTGGGACAGAATATCATGAGGTCCACAGCATGGGTTGGAGGCAGACCAGTCTCAGGTTCAAATTCCGGCTCTGCCATTATGTTCTAAGATCTTCCTTCTCTACATCTCTAAATTAGGGATAATAATCATACCATACATGTCCTCCGTGAAATAAAATGTGGATGACCCATCCTAATATATGATATCAAACTTAACTAGACAGCAGCATTGTCACAGATTTCAAATAACTTTAACACCAGCAGGAAGAAAAGCATTACTGAAGAATAACAACTACTTTGATTTGGGGTCTGCTACAAAAATCCCTGCATAAGAAAAGAGTGGGGTGAAAGAAGAAAACAATCATTCACAGTTTCTGATGTGGGGTGGGTATCAGTATGACTTCTCTAGAGGCCGTTGACACTTCAGTTCTTTCCATGAACAGAGCTGACAGGCGATGGTGACGGATGTTGAGGACAGCCGCTGTTGAGGACAGCCACCGTAGGTCTTCAGATCAGCCCTGGCTGAGAAGTCCTAAAACTTCACCCTGGTTCTTCCACAGACCAGCATTAGGCCTGGAGCATTGGTTGAAATTCTCAGAGACCCAGAACCCTCAATCTGTAAAATGAGACATCTGAACAGCATAGGTTCTAAAAGGTCCACTGGAGCCAGTGAAAAACAGTCTACATTTCTACCATTCTACTAAATCAAACACACAGATGATCCCCCAAAGAGGGCAAGTCAGGTTACCTTCCCCTGGAGAAACTGAGCTTGCCTGACAGGGAGTTCAGTCCTCATTAGGCAAAGCGCATCCAGATCTGCTGGGCTGGGCATCCAAGTGACCCATATTTCTGTGTCAATGCTTTTGCTCCTGCCAATGGCTGCATGCAGCCTGGAACTAGAAGCGAAGAGATTAAACTGAAGGCACAAACACCTGCCTCACAGCCTGTAGGGAGCTCTAACCATGCTGACGGGCCATTTGTAGTAATTGTCCTGTCTTATCCAATAAACTGGCTATTCCAGCACTGACAGGCTGATGCCTCCTGTCAGTTGACCATAATTCCAATCACTTCCATCGCACATATATGTTTTATTGGCGTCGCACCTGTATCTCCACGGACCAGGAGAGACCAATTAAAGTACGATTAGCACATATGCTGCCGAAATCTGACACACGGCTATACTCAATGAATTCAGAGAACTGCGATAGGGCCGGCCAGACGACCAGTTAAGTGTGGGAGGAGGCTACACATGACCTTGAGAATATGAGCCATTCAGAAATAGGCCTAAAAGAAACAGGTTTTATGAGTTGCCTTTTCTGTTTCTCTAGGTAGATGAAGAATGTTGACAGCACATGCTCAGACAAAGGAAAGCATTCCATCGAAGGCCTTGTAGTCAATAAAGAGGCCAAGGAAAAGCATCTTGCAGCTTCACTTAAATAAGTACAGACATAGCTGCGGCAACTGAATTAGCATATGGATCCAACATCATCTGGGCCATTGGAACACAAAACAAATGTGACAGGTGCTCATCCCAACTCGCTGCCCTGACTGGATTCAGCTGCTCTGAAAACTAAACTAACTATAGAGTCCAGTGAAAGTGGCCTGGTGAGCAGGTCCCTCTCCTCCAAATGCAGGCAGAGAACCTGGATCTGCCCCTCTTGTGACTCTGTCGATTCCTACACCCTTGGAATCTCCTGTGTCCAGGTGACAGAGGAAAGGAGGATAGAAGAGATATTGCCTTTTAAAATTCAGGATCAGGAAATATTTATCCTCCTTTGCAAGAAAAGATCACATGGCCACACCTGGAGGCAAGAAGCACCAGGGAATACAGTCGCTAGGTGGACAATATGCCACACAGGGAAGGAGCGGCACTATATTTTGGTGAACAGTGCATTTCTTGTACAACCACAGTTTCTCTTTATATAAATGTATCTATCTACTGAGGCGCTATTCGCAGATTCTAATTACTTCAAGGTGTACTTTTCATTAACTGGATGGGCTGCAGCACATCTCCCTGCTTACACCCAGTCAGTAATTCCCTAGGGGAATCATGCTGCATTTTATTTTCAAGATATGGGAGGAGACTGGATCAATCAAGATGCCTCACTGGAGCAGAAAAAGGGTACGAGCGTCTTTTCCATGAAGAGAAACTTGATTTGTTGTACTTTCTTGGTCCCTCTGCTTCCAAACCATACACTCCGTAGGACAACGGATGGTAGTGTGACCGCATCCACATTTGGATCAGAATGAATCAGGATCTGAGGAAAAAATGTGCCATCAGCACCAAGAGTGGATTCGTGATCAGGTCAACCTCAGGGTCCCCACTCAAGGCTGGGGTAACTGTGGATGAGAGTATAGAGGAGAGGAGCTGTGCTCAAAGATGATGGTCAGAAAGTGGATGAGAGAAAGAAGGAAAAAAGTATATGAAAGACACCTCACCTATCAGTTGACATCTCAAACTCCTGCTTGGCTTATATTTCTTATGCTTTGGGGAATGGTTGGACTTGGCTGAAAATAAGACCCCAGACTCATTCAGGGAAACACAAAATGTAAAAGCTCCCAAACCTATCGATTTCAGAGTCAAGGAGAGATATGTCATCAAGAGCAAGTTCTTTGGGAAACTAAGAGAAACAGACTCCCTGTAGAGTAACACTCCTCTTATGAGACTGAACAGAATGGTCTGCGGTCATCAATTTCCTCCATCAGTCCCTGGCTAGAGGGCACTATATGTTTCTACCTCTTCCAGGACTCTGAAGGCCAGGAATTGGTTCATAAGGTCAAGTCTAGATTGGAGTACTTAAGCACTAGCAGCTGCACTGAAGGAGACATGAGAGTTCATCAGTTAGGTGAGAGAAATCCTCAGTCCTGAGAATCTCAATACAACAACATGGGAATATCCCTTCTGAAACATTAAGATGTGTCTTGTGGACAGTGGCAGGAAAGATGAGACCATGTGACTTTCCAGCATAGAGGAAAATCATAATCATGCTAGCAAACTTCAAATATATATATAGCTATATATATATATATATATATATATGTGGCATTTCTGATAATATTCATTTTAATGAGCTGATAATACTTACACCAGGAAGCACAGAATCTATGAGATACAGCTTTTGTCCAGGGGAATACATCATTAAGGATCTCTGAAATGGGTTGTCTAACTTCCAAAAAGCATAATGTAAAGTTCTGTTGATTATAGAAAATCTGATTTTTCTAGTCAGCAGCCACCAAAAGCAGTAACAGAAAAGGCCTCTGTAGCACAGTTCTGCTGACTTATGATCCTGACTCTGCCGATGCTCATCTGCATCTCCACACAGCTGTTTTCAAATGGAAGGGCGCTTCATGCAAATGGTGCCAGCCTGGCCTCAGAGCAAGAAAAGCAGAGTAGAGGAGTTGGGGAAATCAGTATTTTACAGTGGGAGCCAAGAATGTGGACCATTACCTGCAGCTTCAGATACCTGTGATCATACATAGCTTGCTCTTTGCTGAAATGCACTGCCTAAAGCAAATATTGAAGTGATATGTTGGCAACTCAGTTCTCTGGGTTCTTGCAAACATCTCTGAGCCTGCCAAGAAGATGAGCAAATCAAAGGAAAATGAGGAAGGAGGTTGTGGCATGCATACGGCCTCTGCTCTCTTTGCTCATCCTCAAGGAAGAAATTGTACCCCCATTGATAATTGCAAGATTAGAATCCACGTGGGGTTTTTTTTCCTGGGAGAGTTCAACAGTACAGTTGCCATTAAAAAATTTAAAAAGTCAATGTAATTAATCCACTATGTAGGATAGTTGAAAGAGAATAGAATTACAGAGCCAAGAAGATATGAGTCATCAACAAGAGCAAGACCTTTGGGAAACTAAGAAAAACAGACTCCTTAAAGAGTAAGGGTCCTCTTGGAACCTAACAGAATGGTTCAGAGTAATCAGCTTCCTCCATTAGGTCTCTGACTACCTGTTGCTATATTCCTGTATCTTCCAGGACTGCCGAAGACCAGGATTGGGTTCATAAGATCAAGTCGGCATTGCTGTGCTTAACATGTGGGCTTATATTATTTTGTTAATCAAAGTTACCTCAGCAAGTATTTTAAAGCATTCGCTGGTGGAGAAGTGGTTAGGTCAGCTACCTCTGGAGGAATATAGTCCACATACCTGCCCAGGACCTGGGTTTGCACTCTGGGTCCAGAGGGGACAACTAATGTGAACAATTAAATGAAAATATAATGTTTCCTCCTTCTCTCTCTCTTCCTGCCTACCTACTTGCTTTCATTCCTACCTGTACCTTTCCTTTAATTTTTTTTCAATTGTAGTGCTTAAGAGTAAATAATTTTGGAATAAGTCTGCCTTGTTTTATATCATGCCTTCACCACTTACTAGATGACAGTCAATAACTTACCTAATTTCTGTGAATCCTAACTCACACATGGGAGAAAAAAAAGTTAAAGATACATGTGAATGATCAAAATTAACCGTGATTGTCTCCAGAAAGAGGGATTAAGTATTAAATTGCTTTTGTTTAACTTATCTCCATTTTCTAAAAATGTTTTCAATGACCATATGTCATTGTTAGAATAAGGGAAATAAATATGTCCTAGACAATAAACTTAGTAAAACTGGAATGTAAGTGCAATCAGCATTTTGAGAGTCATTTCTGATGAATCCAAACAAGATTTTGATTCCAAATTTGTTCCTTAAATATTGTAAAAAAAAAAAAAAAAAAAAAGTCAAAAATCAATTTGCAATTGGTTGAAGGCCTTAATTTTAAATAAAGTCAAGCAAAACCACAGTACAATGTGACAAATTCAAATACAAACCATCCACCTCCCACTTGGGATGCTTGATTCCATTCCTCCAGGCCTTTGCTGGCATGGGACCTGGCTCCCTTGATGGTCCCAGGATGCCTTGTACCAGACTCTATGCTCTGATCCAAATCTATACCTCCCAGGCTTACTGCAAAATTTTCTTTCTGAAAGATTCCTGCAAAATAAAACATTCTGTTGGAATGTTTTTAAACTAGTTATTGAAACACAGAAAGGACATTGCTTTCAAAGTTTCAGGCTGTTCCAAGAACCCCATGGCGAGTCTTGGCTCTTTCTCCAACAAACCTGACACAAAATTCAGCTGAGAACGGCAGCCCCACTCCACGACGGCTGACTGAACACAGGAGGTGCATCAGCCAACCTGATCATTAAGGAGCTTCCGGAAGATAAAAAAGCACATGCCGTAAGATTCACAATGAACTCCCTGAGAACTGGGGAACAACAACCCCATGCAAACAAAAGAGAAAACTGAGAGAACTACAGAATCATTCCCGAATAAGAGAATTGGCGACAGTGAGAAAACTGAGGAAGAAACAGCCAATTGTGTGATTCTCCATAACATTAAAGGGCTAATGAACAACTGTATTGATCCTTGCTTTCTGTGTGATTTCAATACATTCTGAAGAGCAAGTTCAAATATCTCCTCTAGTTACGTGGGAGCTATGCCCCCAAGCACAACCCAAACAATCATGGAACACAGACTGTGCTGCATGGATCCTAGCCTCCCAAAGGTAAGCTACTCATAAACCTAAAGAAAAAACTACACAGTCAAGTTTTTCTCTGCCCTCATAAAGAGCCAGGGAGCCTATAATCATGCCTGACATATCTACCAGAAAAACAGCTATTTCACTTGAGCTGAAGAAATTTATTCCCTTGACTAGTTCTTACCAATATAGACTCCAACTTACAAATGAAATCAGAGTTGACAAATCAAAAATGATTTCTAATATGGCTTTTAAAAACTAATCAACTGAATACAGAAGTGGACATGAATGAATAATGGATTAAGATACTGAAAAGCTATCAAATGGACAAAGGAGTCAAAACGATCACAGCAGGGACAAAAGTCATGCAAAATAGGTCTTAGGAAGCCCATGTCTGCCTCCCATGAGTACCAAAAGGATGAAAAACATGGAGAGGAAATATAATGAAAGAAATAAAAAGTCAATTTTCCTTGACTTTCAGAAATTTTCCATAGAACATGACCCACTATGGAAGATGGTTACCTCCAATACTCATTATTTCTTATTTTCATGGAACCCTGGGAATTGTAGCTGATCACAGGGAAACAATGTCTCTCACTTTCCTTTTCCCCCACCCACAGAGATGATAGAATAGTTATTGTAGACCAACCATCACCACACACAGCATGTCCATTTGTTTAGTTATCGTCAGTGGTTACTTTTGCCCTACAATGGCAATGCTGAGTAGATGAGGCAGAAGTCTTTTGGGCCATAAAGTCTAAAATGCTTACTATCTGCCTAGGTACAGAAAAAAAAATGTTGTCAATCCCTGGCTAAATATTTTAATGCCGACAATACTGTATGATGGGGATGATACGAGCAACTGGAATGCTCAAGAATAGTTGTTGGGAGTCTATTACATGTGCCTTCTAAAACTAATTGAAAACCAGTCAAAATAAAATTAAGTATGCAGCTGCCCTGTTCCCCAGAAATTCCATAGATAGACAGATAGATAGTTAGAGATAGACAGATATCTCAAGACCATTGATTGTAACAGTCCGTAAAAAACATCTTCAAGACTGCTTAGAGAAATGTCATTTACTGTAATCTAGGGTAGATAAACATATTCAGAGGATTAAAAACTATACTGCAATAAAAAACAGAACAAACTACTGCTATATCCAGTGATCTGAATGCAATCCCAAAACACAGAGTGAAAAACAGCCACAAAAGAAAATTTACTGTACGATTTCACCTACGTAGAGTTCCAGAAAGGAAAATCAATGTATGATGATAGAAATCAGAATAGCTGGCATTTGTGAAGACTGGGTATTCACTGGAGAGGGCACAAGGAAGACTTCTGAGGTACTTAAAATTTCCAGAACTTGCTCCAGGTACATACATTTATAAAAATTCACCAAGTTATCCTTTTAAAGTTTGTATACTTTATATTCTGTATGCTATAACTTCATAAAAAAATTTAAGCTGAGGTAAGCCAAAAATATCAATATATTTGTAGTTAATACAGAAGAATTGTTGTTGGTTAACGTTGTACAAAGCAGGAGACCATAGGACTAAATATATTTTCTGTAAATGTAAGACTTAAAATTGTAACTGTCTAGAATAAGAGATAAATACTTCTAAAGCATGAACGAAAATAAATCCACTACAGAAATATTCCACAAATATACATGGTTTACTGAAAACAATAAGAACACTAAAAATCCACACAGTCTGAGTCTATTCATAGAAAATTCAAAAACAGATTAAAAGTATGGATATTAGGAGTGCATGTTCAGGTAGTAAAATGACATAGAAAACCAAGAAAGAGTCTTTTTTCATTCTGGCAAGCCATGACCTTAGACAGAAATACAAAGGACTATGATTAAAAAAAAAAAAAAAAGTGAGGGAGCAAAGGTGCTTTCAGCAGCCTGGTCAAGTTATTATTTGATCTACATGATGCGGATCCCAAATCTCCCTTTATTACAATGTAAACCTGACCATGTGGTTTGAGCACTTTTCCCAGGGCTGTCTTTCACAACAGAAAGACTGAAAATGAAAGAGAAACAGGTAGGATTTGACCCTACCATCTACAGCAATATAGACAGACCTGAGGGGAATTACACTGAGTGAAATAAGTCACTCAGAAAGACAAACACCAGAGGATTTCACTCATATGTAGACGAAAAGGAAACAAAACAAATAAATAAAATGAAGCAAAAATAAACTGTGAGACTGTAAAACCAAATTCTTGGTAACCAAAAGGGAAAGGAGAAGGGAAGTAGGTAAATGGGGCGGGAAAAGGCATCCACTGTATGGTGAAGGATGGAACCATACAATTTGTCAGGTGATGAACGCAACGCAATATATACAGGTGTCAATTTATAATGATGTCCAACTGAAGTCTATTTAATGTTATAAACCACTATTACTTCAGCAAAAAAAATTCTAAATGAATAAAATATTCCACTCCAAAAAAATGTAGTGGATTTAAATAACTAACTTTCATATGTATAAGATAGCTTATTTATGCAAATGCACATGTGCACATACCAGAGAAGATATATTCTGCTCAAATGTCCATAAAACTCTTTTTTTTTCAGTCTATTGTATAAGAGGGATCATTTCATTATTGCTACAGATCTTTAATGTCTGTGAGTTTCTTATTCTTTCATCTCCCAAAATGGAATTTATGTGTGTGTGATTTTATGGAAGGGAAAATTACTCAGCTTTCATGCCCATGTTACAAGATATAAGGAATCATGTCCATCTATACCTGGTGCACCTAAGTGATTACCCATAAACCTGAACTTTGACCTGGTAGCAGTCACTGAATGGAATTCTGGATGAGGGAACAGAATGAGAGGAAAAATACTCTTAGATATTTGATAGTGAGAGAAAGATATTAGAGCAAAAATGACTAAGAGCTTATCAACAATCTAGGTCAATTTCTCCCTTGGTAGAGTTGTCTGAAGGAAATGACTGGTAAACCAAGGACAAAATTTTCCCAGATACCCTTGCTGTGAGAGGAAGTCATGTGACAAAATTCTAGTCAATAGAATGGGAAGAGAATTGATGTCCACAACTTCCAAACATGAAGACCCTCCACACAGTACTTCATCCATATTCCTTTCACCTTTCAGCAGGCTAGAAATGAGGTGATCACATAGAGTGACTGTAAAAGCTATTTGTGGGCACACTCCAGTGGAGTAGCAGTTAAGTCAATCATTTCCAAAGAAGCTGCAAACCACAGTCCCATGGGTTCAAGTCCCAGGTCCAGGGGGAAGCAATCAGTTTGAACAACTCAATAAAGATAAAATAAAAATGCTTCTTCCTCCTCTCCCTGCCTGCCTGCCTGCCTACTTACTTTCATTGCTGCCTGTACCTTTCCTTTTTAAAAACAAAATGCTATTCGTGGAAGATGCAAAACCTCTGTCAATCCAGATACCTGAATTGTGTGGATACAGGTCACCCCTTTAAGTTTACATCTACACAGTCCTATTACGTGGGTAAAGAAAGCACTCTGGTATCTGAGCCATCATTCACTTTGGGTCTATGTGTTACAAATATACTAACGAAGGCTGGAAACTCTAGCAGTACCTACCCCACATTATGGTTGCATGGATTAAATGAAATCACAAAAAAAAGAAAGAAAGAAAAGTGCAGAGCTTCATATTTCCTCAGAGCTGAGTGTGTGTTAGCTTAGTAAGTACTGAGGAAATTATCACAAGGACCTTAGAGTCTTCAAAGTGATTAAGTTTCAAGAGATAAGCTCTTGAAAATAAAAGAAAGTGATTGATGACAGTCTACTCAATCCATTTCTTCCAGTTAATCACTCCTTCCTCCAAAGAATTCTCTGGGCTTGGTTATATGTGCAGCATAGTCGGCAACCAGAGCACATTTTGAGCAATAAAGCCGTGAAACAAGTTCAATATGCTCACCATCAGGGACAATGATGGACCAGCTGGAGGCTGGGAGATGCAAGTCTAGCATCAATGAACAGAGAGGAGGAAGTCATATGTAAATACATACACATGCTAAGGTAAAGGGTTTTCATGGCTGCCTTTTCCATTCTACCTGAAGCAAGCCCATGTGTACCTGTGCACACACACACACACACACACACACACACACACACACACACACACACAAAAATCCCTGCACCCAAACTAACACACAGAGAGACTGCTGCACTGTAAAGAGTATTGGTGATTTTATTGACAAATCTTTCAAATCATCACTAAAATAAAATAAGCTGTTCTCTTCACAGCTGGAGTCAAATGGAACGATGACAGTTGCCTCACCCTTCTCTGATGATAAATGAGCCTCCTCCTCCTTACTCGGGTCCTTGACCCAAATTCTCAGTTATTCCATGACCCAAGCAGACTTTGGAGAAGAAAAGAAGCCACACACACAAATGCCTAATGAGGCTTGTCTTAAGTATCACTATTGTACCCTGTCATTCTAACTATAATTGATTTACTAAGGTAGCTTTCCTGTGTATAATCAGCCTAGCAAACAAAAATACCTAATGTGACTTAAACTCCTCTCTCCCCCTCTTCTACATTTCACCAACCATATCCCATGTTTACTTAAAACTTTCTCTGAAACGCTCTACTATCCTTTTTTTTTTCTATCTTAGAACAAAACAACCAACAGTCAGGCCTTTAAGAAGGCCTTTGATGAAAGAATATTTGAATCATGCAAAGGGAACTTTTCACCCTCTAGACAATTTTTTTTTTTTTTCATTAAGGCATAGATTTCAACTGATTGAGAGTGATTCTAGAATCCTCTTTGAAAATGGTTTAGAAGCCACATCAGAGCTTAGGAAGAAAGACATCTGTGATTGAATATCAAGGTCTCTCCAGACAGGGATGGGCGGCATATTCACATGTATCCCATATACTTATCCTCCTTAGGAGTCAGTATAGAACACTACATAGAAAATTCCAGAAAGCAGTGATCTCAAGCCTATTTTGTAGATGGAGATTTTAGAATCTCAAAACCTCAAAGAAGACAACACAATTGCATTTCAAAACCTTGTCTCTGAAAGAACTTGTACCTGTTGGTTGTTTTCAACCATGGGCTTGAAGCTCCTTGTGTTACAAAACACAGAGAAAAAAGGAAACGATGGACTCTGGGAAAGAGAGAAACAGAGTTCTTAGAAGAAAAGTCCTGAGGTTTCTGTTGCTCTCACCAAACCCCTCTCTGAGAGATCCTCAAGGTGAAGACTTTTCTGGAAGCCAGGTGCTTTGTGGCTGACTGGGCACCTTTCTCCCACAACGAGAGCATGCGTGTTAACAGGCTGGAGGAATAAGACTACATTATTGGCAGAACACAACATCTCGCAAGGACTCCCTGCTCCCCCAGAGGCTGCAG
This sequence comes from Solenodon paradoxus, assembly GCA_004363575.1. Taxonomy (NCBI): domain Eukaryota; kingdom Metazoa; phylum Chordata; class Mammalia; order Eulipotyphla; family Solenodontidae; genus Solenodon; species Solenodon paradoxus. The sequence continues at coordinate 100,311 of RJWH01003454.1, forward strand.
AGTTCCTTATAGCTTCGTCTTTGTGAGGTGGGGACACCTAACATGCGTTAAAAGTGGAGCAGCTGGCCCTAGCGTGGGACACCTTTTTCCCTTTCAAGTTTCTGAACTTTTCTAGGTCTGTGCAGGTCCAAACTACAGAACCCAGGAAACTCGAAGGGAAAACACCAAAAGAAGTTGTGAATCAAAAGCAGCCTCTCCAAGGCCGGCACCTGCTGTTCTGCTTTCATTAAGCACCAGCAGGGCTGAATGGAGAGCAGCCCCTCAGGCTCCCTGCACAAAATCAACGCCACGCAGGAGAAGCAGGAACAGCTTGCACAGGAGCGGACTGGCCGTGGGCTGCATTTCCAAGTCATCTCTGGTTCCCTCCGTGGACGTTTTTCTTTGTGGGACTGAGGGTGAGGGCGTTTCTATGTCTTAGGACAATGAGGTTCCTGTGGGACAGCTAAGAACACCACAGACGCTGTCCTCATCTCTCTGGACAGTGCCATCTCTGAGAGCTGTCCCACAACTGGAACCTTTTCTTACTCCCCCACCACACATGTCCTAGTCGCCTCTCCTCTGATTCCCACTTGGTCACTAATTTCCCTCACAGAAACTCACTTCCAGCGAGAGGAGGAACTTCTTGACTCACCACGGAACGGGGTTAGCTCACAACGAGGAGGCCAGAATAGGTTCTGAAGGTCCCAGGACAAAACACTGATGGCGGAGACAGAGGCTCGCTGCCATTTCAGATATAAAATGAGGAAGGAGAGGGAGTATTTCTCCGGAACAAGGAAAGAAATCTCAGCACAGTGCCCATTTTGAAATGTTGACAAATGCCACAAATACCACAAAATCCAGAAACATCTCAATGTTCATGAGCAGGCCAGGAAGGCTCCTGGAATAACTTCATCCTGTTTGCTTGTATCAGCTTAATCTTTGATCATCTCTTTATAGGACCGTCACTTTATACTGTCATTTCTATAAGGGAAGAAAGTTCAAGCCTTGCCTCTAGCAGAGTGAATGGAAATGCATTACTGCAGAACCCAGCCACCACCAGACCCACTGCTGAGATCTCTCCTGGCATGATTAGGGTAGGAACTCGGACAAATTCTATTTTGCATGATTCCCAACAAAAGCAAATTACATAATGTATTTAGAGTGCTCAAATTACAGGATCACATATATCACTTAGCACTTCCATTGAATCCTCTGCTTATAATTTTATATTTATGATTAAATTGAAGTAAATACTTGTGCTGAACCCTTTGTTCTCCACCACTCTTCATGTAGATCGGATACATTTGCTTGATTATTGACCACATCATACTCTCTTATTCTGTTTTCCCTGGAGGAAAATGATGATAGATGAAGAGGAATGGAGGGGAGAGAAAGGCAGAGGAGGGGAGAGGAAATGGAAAGAGTAGGGTCAGAGAACAATTTGGAAGTTCACAAAGCATGATAGTCACCAAGACTAATAGAGTCATGGCAGACAGAGGACGAGATTAGACTCATCCTTTAAAGACAGAGTTGGCAGGATTTGCGACGTTGATGTACAGGTAAGAAAAAGTCAAGGGTAATGCTGAGTAGATAAGAAAATCATTTTCACACTGGATTATTCTGAGTAACAACAGCATGAAATCTGGTCATTGTGTCTAACACAGTGCCTGAAACACAACAATGTTCAATAAACATTGACTCTTCTCCATATTACTCATAAAAAACTGAGAATGGATCCTGTGGCAGGTCCTACTTGCTACTGGCATCACTATTAGTGACCTAACAATCATTTCGGAACATTTCTCTCCCTGGCACCTACCCATCTGCTGAGGAAAAGATAACATAAGAAACCAAGAAACAATCAAAATAAGATATTACCGTTAAAAATGTAGACTATAGTGTGATGTTTATCTAGATAACTACAACTCACACGAAAGATTATTTAGGTACAAAGGTCATTGAGGTGCAAATGAGAAGTTACTAAAAATTAATTCTGACAAAACACTCTGGGATTGGCCATTACTAAAGCGATCCTACCCCACAGCACTGAGTATTCTTTACATTTCATATGGCTGGCCTCTGAAACGATTCTCTTACAGAGCATAATTTCTAGATTGAGAAACTCTTTTAATTTCAACTCTGTACATTAAACACAACATTAATATCTGCAGTATATCATTTCCCATTCTGTAAACTTTCAAAAACAAAGGTCTTCTTATACTTCTTATACAATGAAATAACAATATGACAAATTATGTTTAGATAAAGCAATTTAGAATGTTTGCTCCTTTTTAATCTGTATTTTCTAAAATTCTTGCAATGATCGTGCATTATTTTTAGATAAGAGGGAAGTATTTTTAAAACATTAGGAAAAAGGCCAAGTGAAAATATTATTTGGTAATACTTTAGTAATAACAGTCTCTTCATAAAAACAAAGCTGAATGAAGCTAAAACTTTAATTAACCAGAATAACAGGGGATAATTAAAAATTAGAACATCCTAATAGTATAACATGATATATATTTTAGCTATCCTTGTGTAATATCATCTTTGGTCCCTGCCTTTCTCCCCTCTCCCTAATTTTTCCCTTTTGTATTCCCTTCTCCAAGAACACAGCAATATTTATCAAGAACATCCAATATGCCAATGTATGAGACTTTGTAATTATCCCTGAGAACAATGGTCCTAAACAAATCTGGAAGGGCTTATACTCAGGTAGGAGAAATGTAAGTCAGCAGGTAGTACAAAGTTAGGAACTTTCCTTAAAGCACATGGCAAATATTGTAGGTTGGCTCAATTGCAATTCAGTGCTCATTCATTCCAATTCCCTTTCCCTCCTCTCCTATGGAAACTAGAGAGATACAAACCCACTTCCCAGAGACCCCTGCAACTAGGGGTAGCCATGTGACACATCTATGGCCAATGAGAAATCAGCAGGTGTTTCCTGGGTATTTCTGGAAAACACTAGCCCTATCACTGGCTCCTACTTGGAAGGCAAACATGATGGATAGAATGGCAGAAGCCATCTTGGGATGTAAGGCAGAAAAGTCAAAAGAATCACAGAGCCTTTGACCCTCATGCCCTTGTACCAGTGATCTAATACCAAATATCACATACCTCCAGACATTGCTGTATGAGAAATAAATACATCTTTATAGATTCATACCAGCACTGCTTTCTATTACAGGCAAAGGCAAGTCCTAACAGATCCAAAAGCTACTTCCTAAAGCAGCTATGTCCTTTAACTAAATCTCTTTGTATATTCCTAAATTAGCTACTTTCTCCTGAAATCACATTTTAGGAACGTATTAGTTATCTGATGGTTCTGAAAAACTGAAATTGTTTCCCTTAAAAAAAAAAAAGTCACACTTGACTCCTTAGACCCAATACTCCAGTTAACAGCTCACGCATTTGTAGAGTAGATAAATGTAAAAGAGGGAAATGAAATAAAATCCCAAACTTGAAGCATTTCATCAACAGTGATTGTGGGTAGAGATCCTTAGAATCAAGAGTCATCTCATTTTAGAAACCCTATATTGTCCACAAACCTTTCTGTGTCAGCCAACCAGTTTTGTCATAGTAGAAGTGACTGAGTGTGCCGAATGGGAGAAGGCCACTAAGGCCTCCCTTAAAAGTTGTTTCATCTAGTCCATGGCCAGAAGGGTAGCTGCACCCTGCCTCACACCCCCAAATCAGAAAAGTACAGGAGAGATCAGGGCCATGAAAGGTAATGGGCAGAAGACAATCCCACCAAGATTACATTCCATAAAGCAGAATTGGCAACATCTGCTCAATCTACTGTAGATAAACAGTGAACTATTTTCCATCTCATTAACTGAGAGGATGAGATATTAAATAAACCCCAGGGGCCTCATGCTTTGTTATCACGTTTAAGGCCCGGCCCAGACTTGCTGCATTAGCTAATCTGTGTAATGGTTTACAGTATAAAATCCTATATACAGTCTCTCTCTCTCCCCCACCCCTCTCTCTCTTCTCTCTCTCTCTCCCTCCTCAAGCCCACAATGCACACAAATTCCCAAATGACTTAAAACCAAAAGTTCCTGCTTAATCTGACTGTACTCTAATTACTAGTCACTTAGCTTAAATTATTAACCATGTCTTCAACTGTGATATATGATATCAAACAGGATCCTAATAGAATTATCTAATTCTATTTAACTGCAAACAACTGGCCATTAAATATTTATTCACCAGCTTGCCTTCATTGAAGATAGATGGGAGTGTCAGAAAACCTCTGGGTTCCCTCTTCCCAGAGCTCTGCCCCACAGAAGGCTCAGCCAAGCCAGCTCATCAGATTGTGCTCACTGATCAACTGTCAATTACCTGTTTAATCAAAATCAATGGAAAGAGAAAGGGTTTAAGAGAACTTACAAGGTACATATGGATTTCTTTAATACACAGTTAAATAAGTAAATTGGTTAAAATCTAGCTAAGTTGATTGTCAACACTTAAGGTTTATTTCACCATGGGGAGAACTGCTAGTGGTTAAATAATTAGATTCTTTTTTTTTTTCAGATGGGCAAATTATATCTCTAATAAAGGAGTGAAGAACTGTCAAGAGAGATGTTTTTTGATGCCACGCTTTTGGGTTAAAATACCTTCTTTCTTAAAGCCATAGGACACAGATAACCCACCACCTGTGACAGAAGTGTCCCATCAGAAGACGAGCAAGTGGGCGGTTTCTGACAATTAGATCATGTAAGATGGTAAGTGTTCACTTGTTGAAAATGCAAGAACCATCTGGATTCTCCCAGAGGATCTAGGGAAAATGAATCAGGAAACCTACTCCTCTCAACAAACCACTGTAACATGAATGGTTCCAATCCAAATTATAAATCAATTCTTCATAACAAAAAAGTAATAATGAAGCATTAAAAAGAAGGGAAGGAATGTCATCTGACTGTTAGTCAATTAGATTCTCAGTAATCAAGAGACTAGAAAAATTAGAATCATGCAGCAAATAATCAATAGTGGTATATATTTTGGTTTCCATGTTGGTGTATTTAATGATTCAACTTCAGATAACTGCCTTATTCTTTGATTTTGAGAAAAATGTTCCTGTCAAGAGAGAAAATAATTGAGACACAGAAATGTGCACTAGACATCACTAGTGATTAAAAACAAAGCAAAGGTAGCATAAACATAGTGTTATAGCCACACACTGGAATAAATTGTTACAATGCAAATGGACAGACTATTGAAACATGGGAAGTGGATTAACTTTATAAACACTATGTCAATGAAAGAACTAGATTTAGAAAACAAAATAGATTGGTTAAATATACATGAAATCCAAAAACAGTCAACATTCATCTCAGTTTTCAGTAGAATAGTTGTTACCTCTGGGAGTGGAGAAAGGATAGTGATGGGAGAGGAGACACAAGGGAGCCATTTTGGAGAACTTGGTTATGGTCTCTAAGTGGCCTACGAGCTAGTTAGACGAATCTAGTCCCTTCAGAAAAATGTTTGCACTTTTCTAAATGTATGTTATTCTTCAACAAAAAGTTTACTTTCCAAAAACTAAAGCAACAACAGCAAAGCATTTGCATGTCCTTAGGCAAGCCACTTATCTCCGGACCTTGAAGCTTCCATCATGTATAAAATAAGCAGTTGGATAAGATGATTTCAGATTTCTATTGCAAAATACTGATTCCACAAAAGATCACTAGTCTCACAAAAACAAGATAGATCAATAAAGCTATATGGACATTAACCTCATATTAGCAACCAAACAGATTCCTCCACCCCTTCACCCTGTTCTTTGCTCCTAAGGAGTAAAAAACAAGTTTCTGTGCAGTCTTTATGCATAGATAATCTTCCCTCCAGGTCTCCAGATACATTGGAGGGAAGGATGGGAGAGATGGATGGATGAGAGAGAGAGAGAGAGAGAGAGAGAGAGAGAGAGATTTTGAGTCTTATAAAATGCAGGCAAAAAGGAAAGACAGAGAACAAGACACAGATTGTTCCAATCAATTTGTTGTCTTAATTTTTTAATTCTCTTTCTTATCCTCAAGAACCTCTTCCTCACCTTTCTTTTACTTTCTCATTCACATGGAAGTATTTAATCTTTGGGTTATTTTATTGCAAGAGTTCATGATTCCGAAGTCAGATAAGAATAGGAATATTCTAAGGAATATTATTTTTCAGATCTTCCCTCAAATAGCTCCTCTGCTCAAGTATCAAAGTGCCTAATGTTCCCACCATCAGAGCATCTTCTTAATCACCCTCCACTAGCAGAGAACTCGCCTCTGGAGATGTGATTGTCCACATGACAGTAGACAATAGAAATCAGAGTCAGGCTCCTCTCTGGAAGAGGGATGCTGACACTTGGGAACACATGGCATTTCATGAACAGCACAGTGCCAATAAGGCAGATACTAAAACGGAATGAGAGCCCATGTTCACCCCTGCTCATTCCTCTTGCAACCAACTCATTTCTGATTCTCCTCCTATATCTACAAGAACGTGACTGTGCAGTAAGAAAATAAAATCCCACCAACGGCCTCCTTTCCCTAAACAATCATCAGTTAGTAAAGTGCATGGTTCACTTTTTAAAATATTGGTTATGCATGGAACACTAGAGAAAGACTGCTCGATATTTCCTTCGAACAAAGGAAGGGACAGAGAGTACCTAAGTCCTGCAAGTAGAAAATATTACATCTTTTCAATTCCCTGGAAGTATATCTCTGAAAAGGACAAAATAAAGTACAAATCAAGAATTGTTCTTTGGAAGAATATTCCTAGATCATGTTGTCAGGATACAGATAAAATGTCACTTCTCCTTAGCTCTCAGGAAGAGGAGAGGTGTCTGGAGAATATGCAATGAGCCAGTTACCTGCTGCTGTCTTTCACAAATCTTAAACAGAGACCAAAAGTGGTTTAGTTGGTTTTCCTTAACAAGGCACAATCATCTCTAGAGAACATACCCTCACCAGATGAAAAAAACTGCCTTTAAATGTCTGTTTCCTGGACTCAGAACCGGACTGGGGCTCAGGTCTCTCCTTTCGAGGCAAAGGGCTCTGCTGCACACCCGAGGAAGGATGAGGTAGAATCATCTTTTGAAAGCATATGTTCAGTTGTTGATCTGTTTCTCTAGTCTGTAAAAACAGAAGCAACTATGCAAATACCATTCAACTCATAAAAATAAAAAGCCAATGACAGAAAGATTCTGTGTTCAGGCAGGCTTTTCCATTCCCAGAAGGTGGAAACAAGTTGGGAGAAGAGACAAGAATGCCAACAAAAGTATAGGAAGGAAATTGCAGCCACATTCATTCCATGAAGAATTCAGAGCTGCATGGTGTAGAGTTTCACCAAGATACTCCTCACGTTTTCATCCCGAGGACTACCTCCTGAGATTCCTAATCTCTCACCTGTATCTATGTTGTTTCTTTCTATAATAATAGAAGTTTTATTCTTATACATGGCTGTCAGGTCAAAGTGCACACTTCCCAGTCTTCCTTAGAGCTAGATGTGCACGTGAGCAGGAACCAGCCGTGGGAGGATTGAGCAGGTGTGATTTGTTCAGCTTTGTAGCCATATCCTTAAAAGAAGACATGGCGTGACCTGGAGGCCTAGTGGATAAGGCCACAGACGCAGTCCACACACATCCCAAGAACCTGGGTTTGAGACCTGCGGGGGAACAACCAAGATAAACAACTAAATAAAATAAATGCTTCTTCCCCCTCTCTCTTCCTGCCTGCCTGCCTACATACCTTCATTCCTGACTGCACCTTACTTTGAAAGAAAAAACAAATACACACAATTCTAGTATTCTTTCTTTCCACTTGCTGGAAAACAGAGATGGAGGGGAAACTAAAGCACTCACCATTGACTACAAGAAAGAAGGCACAGCTAAGAAAGGAAGACCAGCAACACAGAAGGGGCTGGTTCCCCACACCATGGACTCACTAGGTAAGTCCAAGTTACCTTACTCAACAGCCAGACTAATACCTTAACACTTCCAACCATCAACAGCTAGTGACAAGCTCTTCACCCGATTCCATCCCATTTGGAATGATGATCATTTCTGCTAGATGCTTTCCATTACCCCCCCAGCAAGCATGCATGAAACCTCATCTAACAGCCCGGCACAATGGTGACCTCTCCATAAGCCCACCACTGCCAGGAAGAGGAGTTGCTACACACAACGTGACGGCTCACGGGAGTTTAAATCAAGAGCGCTGTCCCAGTCAAGATGGGGCCACATGAGCCAGTTGGAAGTCATCCAAAGAGTCTGCTCAGCAGTGGCTCAAACACCCCCAATGACAGCTCAATAGGCTAATCTCCAGCCAGGAAATCTGAGAGGGGAGAAGGGTCACCACAAAAAAGTGGACCTGAGAAGACCAGGGACTAAGTAAAGAGGTGCATGTGGTGGAATGGAAGTTAAAGGGCCGGACGTAAATAAATTCTGCAGGCTGCCTTCACTTCCTGTGCTTGTTTGAATCAGCTAGTTTCATGAGACTTTGCTTTAGAGAGTTGGAGTTGTGACTCACGATCCTGCTTGTTGGAGACAGATGCTTGTGGGTTTGTTTTTTGGTTTTTTGGTTTTGTTTGTCTTTTTTTTTAATTCTATCAGACAGCGATCTGAAAGAAATTTGGATGAGGCAAAAGTCCAGTGGTAAACATGACTGGAATCAAAAATGATGGGGTGGGGGTGGGAGTGAGGGGAACAGGTGCACAAGATTTTTACAGAATTTGTTCGACCATATGCAACTGAATCCAAGATCTACTAACAAAAGAGCTTAGAGATGATTCAGCTCAATCAACCCTTAGCAGAGTACATACCACAGAGTTGGCAATCAAATAGGTGTGTTGTTACTGCAGACATGATGACCTGGTTAGAAAATAATAGAGACGAATGACTTGTCCAAAGTCACACAACAAAGATTCAGCAGAACGAAGCTGTTTCAACCGCGAGCCCAATACATCTCCCATTTGCCTTCTCTCGCGATGTGAGGTAACCCCTTAAAGCCCACACACCAACACCTTCCTGTTCCTGGTGGTTATGTCAGTTCTCACAATTCTGGCGGTAGGTAACAAACACGGAGAGCCCCAAATTGCTTAAGTCACAAGATGGTTTAACTGTTTTCGCGAAGGTGGATGTGACCTATCAGGACCTGCCAGGGTCCACGTGACAGCACACCAATATCATTCAGAACCTAAGCGCTTCCCATCACTCCCTTTGCTTGTGCTCTAGTGTTCTGTCTCCCTGGACCCTCTTTCCTGATGGTGGACAAATAGTCATAGCATCTCTTTATGTCTTCTGGGAAGGCACCCAGGTAGAAGAGAAGGGACAAGGATGAAAAGGTTTTGCTTCTCACACTCCACCTCTGTTCCTAAAAGGAAAATCATTCCCCACATTTTCAACATACTCCCCCTTAAGTTTCATTGGCCAGAAGTCAGTCACGTGCCCACCCTTGGCCCAATCACATAAAGGGAAGAGATTGTACTGTCTTAGGCCAGTCATGATTCCCCTAGAGGTGGGCTGCTCTATGCCAAATAAACACGGTACAAAGGCGACGGGCACCTGGCTGCTTGAAGATGTTTGTGAGTCTCTGTCACACACTGGGAGTGCCTTGGGAACTCTATTCAAGACTAAGTCCGTGGTGTTCCACCCCAACAGCACTAGACAGAGGAGCATGAATTCAACTCAAACATTCATCACACTTTCTTTGTTTTCAAAAAGAAAGGTGCAGGCAGAAATGAAGGCAAGGAGACGGGTAGGAAGAGAGAAGCATTCCATGTGTTTCCATTTTTGTTCTTCACACTGGTTGTTCTCAGCAACCCAGGACCCCAACCCAGAGGTCTATATAACCTGTGTCCTTCACAGGTGAGTGACCTCACCACTGCTCCACCAGGGGACACCTGTCAGTCCCTTTCTATTGACCAGTTTCCACACTGATCTTGCAATTAAATCAACAACGAGGACTCACACTTTTCTTTCTCTCTCAGGGTGCTCACTCTGCACCAGCCGATAAAGACTGCTGACAAGGTCACCGCCATGTGAGGCTTGTTCCTGCAGAGGAGGCGCCTAGGCGGAGGGGATAAGAAAGGAGATGTACTCGCCCACATGTGGATGGTCAGGGAAGGCTTCCAAGAGCAGATGCCATGGACTGAATAATTAGAAACTAGCTGGGAGATGCTCAGTGACACATTGTGTGGCTTCCACACAGAAGTCTCAGCATAGGCCAAGTGCAAGAGGTGACTAAGAATAGGATGTGTCTGAAGGCTGGGGGAAAATATCCAATGTGACTAATGACTGAACAGAAGGCAGAGATCGACAGAGACGAAAGCCATACGAGCTGGTATGCAAAGTAGTCCTATTTCAAGTTTTTGCCACTTTGACAAAGGATGTGCTGTGACACCTGTAGAGTCACAGGTGTGAAAACAACTGAAGGGAACAGGCACAGAGGCGCCCTCCCCTGGGAAGAGGGACGGCGACATTGCTCCTCGGTGATTCGCGTCCTCAGCCGATTCTCCATCTACGGAGGCTATTACCGACCAGGCTAGAAATAATGTCCCAGTTCCACACGCTAACAGCTCCCCAGCAGAAGGGCTACTGTGGGTAATGAGTGCGCTTTGACAGCCCAAGGTCAGATATTTAGCAATATTCCAGAGTTTAAGTATGATACACAGAGCACTGTTTTAGCTACTGCCTTGAAAGGCTCACAGCTGCTAATATTTACAGAAATAGGAAGCAATTACAGTTCGCTGCCACAGGAGGAACTTAAATAATTTAAGACTCATAATGCCTCTGATTCTTTGCAAGCTCTCTTTTCTCCAGAACCAGCTGCTTCTGGCTCTCCGAGAGCCCCTCCTTGGAAGGCAGAATCGACCTGACGCCTGGTGCTGATTTTTGTTCGCCCCAAAACTCAAGCACAGAGCTTTTGGCAACTGCACCATTTCTCCCACACTTGTACTTCATCCTTTTTCTCACCAGCGATGAAACTCCACAGCCATCTGCCTGGGCTAATCTGGGCAAACTGGCATAAGCAGAGAGAGCCAGAATGTGATTGCACAAATTAAACTAATGTATTTCAGTAGCCATGTTCATGACACGGATATGGTGGGATAAAAAGAAAGGAGAAGATGGAGGAATGGGGGAGATATGAATAGGGTGACTGACACCCAAAAGTCAAATTTTTTCTAAGTGCACCAAGCAAAAGCTTCCATGGGACCAAGCACAGAAGTCTTTCTTTAAGGTGTGAGTGCAGATTCCACTCTTTTTACAATGGTCAACCAGCTGATGAGTGGGGTAGAAAATGTAGGCAATTATAAAGTTTTCCAGACTGAGGGTTAGGTTGATGAGTTTCTAATTTCAACCTATAAAATGATCATTCAAGAATAAGAGAACATTGGTGGATACCCTGCCTTTATAAAGTTGTGTAATATGACCAAGACTATAACTGATGAGGTTACTTTACCTGGAAATAGATACTTTATTATAAGAAAAGCCTTCTAGGATCTTTGGTTTCCACTATAGTACATTCATTATCAATTTGTTTCTTTCTTTTCCCCCTGGGAGGCCATCCTGTTAGAAGGGAAAGAGCATGGTTTTTAGAAGCCAACATAGCAGCTTTCAAATCCCAGCTCTACTTCGTGACTCTAAATTCTGCACCTCAGTTTCTACATCTGCAAAATGGGGATGACCTTATAAATGTGTCTGAATGAGAAATAAATCATTTTCAGTGAAATAATTTAGACAAAGATGCTTATAGTGTCTAGATTATAGAAGGCATCCAAGAAAGCTGGCTCTTTCCCTTTATTTTAATACCTGTTCTTCCATTTTCCTCTTCAGGATAAAATGGGAACCTGTTGCTTTGGGAGAAATGCTAACCGCATGCTCATGTTTATACCTTAAAAAATATAGGAAAACACACACACACACACACACACACACACACACACACACACCCCAGAAAGAGCCTTGTTATCAGATGAACTGTGTCCTCCTCCAAAAGTCATATGTTAAAGTCCTAATACCCAATACCTCATAATGTGACCTTTTTTAGAAATAGAGATGCTGCATATATAATTAGTTAAGCTAATATAAGGTCCTATTAGAGTAGGGTGGACCCCTGCCTCAATATTACTGGGATTGGCACACCTTGGGGGAGTAGTGGTTAGGCCAATCAGCTCTGCAGGACGCAGGCCACATACCCCTGGGTTCAAGTACCAGGTCCATGGGGAACAACTAAATGGAAATAAAGGTGCTTCTTCTTCCTCTCTCTTTCTGCCTTCCTGCCTATTTATGCCTTAAAAAAATAATAATACATCTGGGATCCTTATTAAAAAAGGAGAAGAATAATAACCTATAAAGTGACAACAAAGAGAATGCCTGGTGAAGAAGGAAGTCAGAGATTCCAATGATACCCTGTAGACAAGGGACAGCAGAGATGGCAGACAAACCACAGCGCCTAGGAGGGCGGCAGCTTATTTCTCCCTTTCAACCCTCAGAACAGACCTGCCGACCCTGTCATCTCAGACTTTGAGCCTCCAGACACTCTGTTTAAGACAGCCGCGCAACAGTGAACAGCCGAGGAAATACTCTCACTGCTAACATCACTTTCTACTCAGCATGCACATTAATAGCTTCCACTAGTACAGTCTATTTGTATAGGTTACCAATGACTCGAGGTCCTTGGAGTAAACATTCACTTATGTCTCGTGTAAGCAACAGGACTGACTTGGATAATTCTCACCCACAGAGAACACAGGGCTCTTTAGGCATTGTCTGCTCTCACGGACTCTGTTGACTCACCTGCTTTCTTTCCCTCTAGACTTCAACCTCATTAAAAGCAGAAACTATATCTCACTGACCTTCTTCACCCAACATCAAGTGAAGAAGCACGTACATGTTGAACACCTTACTTGTTGCATAAATGAATCGAGTATCCGCCGCCGTGTGGTTGACCACTTCCCCAAACCGAGAGGGAGACCTAATGTCTCCATCTTGTAAAAGAAGAGGAATTAGGTTCAGCAGATCAGAGGAAAATGCTCAAACCTTTTTCTCTCTTTTGCTATCGTACTTCGCAACACAATTTCAGGAAATGTAAATCCAGTATAGAAGTTCTCCTGGAGCATGCCCTCAGAAAAGGCAGGAGAGAAAGAGAAAGAGCAGACCAAAGATGTCCTCCTCCCAAGAAATTCCATTAAAACCATAAAATGTGAATAAACCACAGTGATTGCCAACACACTTCTGACCCTGAGCAAAGGTAAGTAAAAATCTAGAATAGAGTTATTTCTCAGTAAAGTCTGATCCAGAAAGACACATTCCCTTTCTAAATTATTCAGCATTTATTAAATGTGTCCTATGTACTAAAAGACTTTCTAAGTTTAAAGTCATGTCCTAACTTTTACTCTTAAAACACATGAGAGTGTAGCTGAAAAGTATTTCAAAGTCAAAACAAGTGGATCAAATTCATATATTTATGTAAATCAAATTCAGTCAGATAGGTAGATGGTAAATAGACTGAATTCACATAGGAATGCAGATAAGAAAATATTCAGTCCCTTCAAAAATCTGAATGCTTTCAACACAGTGGTATTATTAAAGGGAAAGCATTTTTCTCTACCTTTAAAAGGTTTCTGGGTGTGCCCTGTGGCTCACACATTATATCTGCAACCCCAGCAGAGTCCACATAAAGCCTAAGGACCCAGGTTCCTGACTCAGAGCCACGGACACCATGTGAAAAACTAATAAATTTAAAAATGCTTCTTCCTTCTCTCTCATCCTTCCTGTCTTCCTGCCTGCTTCCTTCCTCTTAAAAAAAAGTTTGTAATAAAGATCTTTCTCATTGTTTTCTGCCAACAGTATTGTGCCCTGATATCGAGCATGTGGGGTACATCTGCTAATAGCAATAAAGAGCACCAGTGAGTATCACAAACGCATGCACCCAAAATGCTGGTCACAAAGACCCAACGTTTGGGATGATTTGGAACCAAGCTGGACATGTGAGTGTCTGCTGGTTATGGAGAAATGTGTGTATCACTCTCAGAGTCATATGTTGAAATCCTCACCTTCAAAGATCATGGTACTAGCAGATGGGAGGTTTTAGAAGTGTGTAAGCCATGATGGGCTCCAAAGGGGCATGGTGAGTCATGGGGTGCAGGGATCAATGGTGGCGGAGCCCACAGGACAATGGTGAAGAACGCTGGGTGACATGGTGGAGGGCAGGGTGTGTGGACATATATCTGAGGAATGGGGAACCTGCACATATGGGGAACCTACACATAGGAGTTTATTTTCATGTGTAAAACAAAGTTACTGTAAGAAAAAATAAAGAAATAAAAATAGAGAAATAAAATAAAATGGACTCTAGGAATTGCCCCATCCCTGCTCCATGTGAGGACATGGTTATAAAGTGCTGGCTATGAGCCAGAATGACAGTTCTCACCAGAATGCTGACACCTTGATCTTGGACTTCCCAGCCCCCAGAACACTGAGATATACATTTCTGTTTTTGATATACTACCCAGTCTGTGGTATTTTGTTACAGCAGCTCAGACAGACTAAGATATCTGTCTGCCTAGAGTAACACCCTCAGAGTCTGCCCATCTCACTGCCCAGTCATTGTTTTCCTTCCCTTCCAAGCTCCTCCTTTAGGATATTACTTTGTGAAGAGGAACCAACTTTACTAGATCCTACAGGAAAGCTAAAAAGTTCCTCCATACCAGGGTCTCCAACCAAATCAAATGCTTCAGCACTAGTCTGCAAGTTTCCAAATCCAGCCTTTGGAAAATCTCAACTGTGAATACTCAAAGACACGTTGCTAAATGGGAACCCCACTAGGTGTTTCATGATTAATTATATGCCCTTGATCAAATATTCAATCACAACATTGCAGGTAAGCCTGGTTTCAGAACACCTCTCAGAAGAGATGGCAAAGCAGCACCAATTTTAGACACTATCTCCTTCTCTAAAGGAAAACATAACTAAGCAATGAAATTCAATATTTACAATGAATTCGTTTCCAGAGCAACCTTGCTCTCCTTGAAGATAGGAACCTTGTTGTGTAGCTTTTCTGGGTTTTTAAAAAAATGTTAATCCTAAATACCTAACATAAAGTTTGGCACACCATACGCTTCCAAGAAATGTTGGGCAGGCTGACAGAGAAGGTACTGAGATATACATCTAAAAGATGATGACTAACATCACAGGTGAACAAGAGTTATTACCAGAACATCTATTTACATACAACTCCCAAAACTAGTGAAAGTATTTTTACTGCTTGTCTTGATCAACAAAATGAAAGTAATGATTTATGCAACCTGTTTCCTAAGAGCCGAATGTAAGAAACTCAATCATTCTTCAAAACCCAAGGACACTTTCATTTTCAATGACAAATAAGAAACTTAAGTCTTAATCATCTCAACTGAACAATTAACTTCTTTATTTGAAACCTACAATATAATTTAATTATGTACTAATCATTCTACCACACTGCACATTTAGAGACTTTTGAGTTACATTAGCAGTGTAAATAACATAGGAGATTTTCAACTTTTCTAAATGTAAGAATCCCTAATACAGTGAGAAATGACATAGAAAGGCCTAGAAACCCAAAGATTATCTTATAACTTTGATTTTTTTTTCTTCCGTATTTTCACATCTAAAATGATATCTAATTCAGTTCAAAAAAGGATCCTTTTATAGCTTGTTTTTATTTTTATTTTCATCTTTTTGTCACGCCTAGGTTTTTTAGTTAGATAATAGTGAGTAGCTAGCAGGCCTCCAGGCAAACCCATACTGCTTACTTTACATCCATAATCGACAAGCTCATGATTTGCCCATTTCAACACCCCATTGCTGACACAATGTGAGCAGAGAAGGATCTCTGTTCATAAATATACTGAAACCAAAAACTCAGGTCTTATATCAGAGCTCAAGAGATTGTCCACAAAACATCAAAGTTTCAACATAAGCCGACCCAGGGTGACTGACTGGCCCCAATGTTACAAGATAATAAAGAGTTTCTATTACCATATTAGCTCACCACTTGGGATGTTGTCGAGCTGACACTGGGGGTGAGAGTTTGGGAGAAAGGAATGAAAAATGACACATTCAGACATAAATCACCAACATGGTGATAGACATGGTAGCATATTACCAGAAAATTCCCAGACATATGATGGCATACAAGTCCATCAATTATATAAACTCCCAGCAACTTCAAATAACAATAAACAAAGAAAAGGTCATCATATAAGAGCAAAGCAAGTCAGAAAAAACAACTGCTCCTATCAGGCAATGCTTGATCCATTCTAAGGCAGAAAATATCAGGAGAGATTAAGACTGCTATTGGCTTTAAATCTTCAGGAGATACACTCCCTTTCATGACTCCAACATCCGAAGGGAAGGCAAGTAACACGAGTACCACATGGTCCTCTCCACCATGGCTCTCCTTCCCCCAGGGAGTTGTCAACATTCCATCTGTGGGCTCAGGAGCCTGGAGTTTGGGGTATACTCTGTGAAACATTAAAATGTGCTCCTGAAGAAACACCAAAGTTAAATCTGTGATTTACAAATTCTCCATGAGAACGTCCTTTGGAAGAAAACAGTA
Organism: Solenodon paradoxus; assembly: GCA_004363575.1. NCBI lineage: Eukaryota > Metazoa > Chordata > Mammalia > Eulipotyphla > Solenodontidae > Solenodon > Solenodon paradoxus. The sequence continues at coordinate 116,873 of RJWH01003454.1, forward strand.
TGACTGGAAGCTCAAATGCAGAAGAATTGCTATCTCAGGTGACCTAGAGAGTGGTCTGTCTGAAGCCCAGATAAAAGATACGGCATTTACAGATTTTAATTTTAGAGACTGGTCCAACCTCTTTGTTACAAGTACAAGAAAGAAAGGCAACTAAAAGATGTGGTTATCACATTTTAGAGACTGAGATAAATAAAGTATATTACATTTTTTTTTAAGTTGAGATTATCAAATCACTGCATACTAACATATTTGAGGGGGTTTTTAACTCATATTCCTAAAACTCAGACTTTCTTCTAATGGTCTGTGTAACAAACTGATTGATGGAAATGGATGTGATCATGTTATTCCATTACTTAAAATCCTTCAATGACATTAAGTCCAAATTCTTAACAGGTGTAAATATGTTATTTCTGGTTGGGACATGCTCCAGGATCTCCTTTTCAAGGTATATTCAGCTATGTTACTACTTACAAATCTTCAATGCATATGCCACACTATTTCTCATCTTTTTTTTGGATTGTTACTCAATCAGCCAGGCAAATCCTTCCAAAGTCTCCATTGCTTCTTTTACCCCAATCCCACCATCTTTTAGGCAAACCCTGACTCAACATGGCTTCCAGACAACAGAATTACAAAACGGAGCTGTGTACGGAGCTAGTCAACTTAGATCCACATCCTGGCTTCGTTCTCTAGTAGTTACTTTGCTCTACGCCTGTTTCCTCATCACCAGACTGTGAAAAGGAACAATATTTCAAGGTATAGAGAGATTTAAATAATACTTTAACCAGGTCAATTTTTTAAATATACTAAGTACTTAAAACCATTAGCTACTGTCACTCTTTCTTCATGATCACCACCAACTACTTCTTAAGACTTCAGGTAAAGCTTCTATTCATTCATTTATTTATTTATTTTGGTAAAAACCCTTTACCAAACATAATATCGTCTCATGACCATATTGATGACTTCCCCTTTTGTTCTACTGCTGAAACAGGAACACACTCCTGACATGGCTCTCATATTGAATCTTACATACTTTTTTACATGTCTATTCCCAGGAAGACTTTTCTTGTTAACCTTGTATTCCAAGTGCCTGGAACTGTGTGACACATGGGACAGACAAAATAAGCATTAGCCAAATTAATTAATAATTCTAAAAAGCCAAGTTAACACCGAAACAGGTTTCCCTAACCTTCTGGGAGTAGAGAATTTTCTATGTTGAAATGACATAGAGGAAGCAATGACCATGCCTCTACATGGAAGCATTTTTGATGTTCTCAGACTCAAAAAACCAACCAGATAACACAGAAAACCAAAAATCATAATCATGTGGAGTAAAGACAGGAACACTATGATAAATACAGAAGTCATTCCATGGAAGAAGGTTAATGTAACCACCCAGTGGCTGCCCAGCTACCACTGCAAATGTCCTTTGAGTTTTTCAGTGTTTGTGGTAAAAGTGAAAATCCTCATCGGATTTCTTTTAATGAGTAAAAACAATATGTAGGTCTTTCTTCAAGAGCAAAGTAGAGTAATGCACACTTTTGAATATTAAGGGATATCTGTACTAATTAATCAAGGACCGTGATCATCACTAAGAAAATTTAATAATCAAAGAGACCATTCAAAACCTCAAGGATTAACAACATGAAAAGTACATGGATTTGGAAGTCACGCCCACCTGAACTGGAATCCCAGCTGTCCCTCCTACGTGGTCAAATATTCAGCCTCCAGTAGCTTCCTCATCTTTAGTTATTAAAGCAACATATACCTCGTGATAAATGAGAAGACATAGCAAAGCATCTGGGACTATAAGCAGGTGTTCATTAATTTATTAGCTCCCTCGGTCTTTCATGAAGAACTACTTTTGGAAATTTAATTATTACTCCATTGATTTCTGTATTATCTGGATCTACTAAAGGGCTTTACACCACTGTACATTAGAGGGGTTGGGAAAAAGGATGTTTGAGGCAGGTCAAACAATGCCATCTTAAGCCAAAATCCAACTGGTAACTTTAAAAACAAACAAACAAACAAACAAAAAACTGTTTACTGTTTAGGATAGATTTCCTGTTAGACATGGCCTTCTTTTTTTTTTTTCTTTCCTTTTCTCCTTTCCATAGTAACCCAGACCAACATGACTAAAAGCCAATGAACTCTAGGAGTATAATCTATAACCAATCCTACCCGGGGATAAACAACGTTTCCAATCCTCTCCTCTTTTCCTCCTTCTTTTGTCCTTTAAAATCCTCTGAGAAAGAGAAGAACAAAGATATCGTCTGCTACCACATCCAGAAACAAAACGAAATCCTGCCATTTACGACAACACAAATGGATCTAGAGAGTATGCTGCTTAGTGAGGTCAGAAAGAGAAAGAAGGACATTATCTGATTTTACTTATGTGTAGTATAGAGAGAAACCAAACAAATTAACCAAATCAAATAAAACTAGACTTTTATTCTATAGACTGAAACGAGTGATTACCAGACGGGAAGAGGGGGGTGGGTTAATCAGATAAAAGAGGTTGATGATTTGCTAAAGGAAAGAATTGGATAACTGATAGTAAACTTAAAGTATTATATGCAGATGCTGATTTACAATTATGCATACCTTAAACCAATACCCTGTTCTGATGCAATATTCTTCAATTAAAAAAAAAAATAAGAGTAAAAACACCCTCTAAAGTAAGGACACAATTTGGGCTGATATCTGAGTCTGTGATGCTTAGTTTGCAAATCTGAGACCCCCCCAAAAAATATAAAAACACTATTCTTTTAGCTTCATTGTGTTTTTTATCAGTTGACAAGGTAAAGTTTGTGTTCTTGTCCTATGTCCATGTTTTTTAATTCCTGGACCTACACAAACCATCTGCCATCTACCAGGGACAAATTTCATTGATATGTATCCTATAGACTAGTATATTTCGCTTTAGTTTGACTGCTGTATTTTGCTTCTGCTCAAACCACTCATGCTAACCTGAGGTTTTTGGAGGGTAAATTAGTAGTCATTAGTAGCAGCCAGTAGGAATGCAGGCATAGACTTAGTCCTGAGAATGCTAATTCGTATGTTCTTTAATACTGCATTCCAAACACATTGATCGCTTCCTATATTAAAGGAAGATAGAGCTACAAAGAGGTGGCAAAGCTAAAGTAAACATTCACAAATCTCATCTCTTTTGTAACTTTGACCAGGTCTGACCATGATGATATAAATCCTTCATGGTCACTTAATTACAAAATAAAATGGATTAACCATTTTTCCTACTAATCAACTTAGAGAATTGATATACAAATGTCAAGATTACAAAATAATCCCATTTGCTCCTATAGAAAGAACATAAATTTTTCATTAATTCCAGCTAACCATAGCAAGGAAATTTTAAAAAGGAAGATGTGGTGGGAATGGCAGAGTTTCTGATTTCACAAGTGCAGGGCATTACATTTTATGCCTGACCATTCTTCCTTTTTCGTTCTTGACAAAAGAATAAAGGGGGAGAGTGGAAGTGGAATCAGTGTTACTTTTCCTTAACGAAGAAGTTGAATTAAATCCACCCACCAGAGTGCAAATTGGTGTAAACCCTATGGAAAACAGATTGGAGATTCCTCAAAAACCTGAAGATGGAAATCCCATATGATCCCATCATTCCACTTCTGGATAGCTACACAAAAGATACAAAACCACCCATCCGCAGAGATGTATATATTCCCATGTTTACTGCAAACCTATTCACAAAAGCTAAGAACTGGAAATTACCTCAGTGTCCAACATCAGACACAATAGAATACTACACAGCCCTTAGAAGGGTTAAGTCCTGTCATCTGAATCAACATGGATGGAACTAGAGGGGATGATGCAAAGTGAAATAAGTCAAAAGAAGGAAGACCGATACCAGTTGACCTCACTCATAGGTGGAACGTGAACAGACAAAGGAACAGATGAAACAAAACCAACCCTTGGACACTTGCAACACTGAGGTGACCAACAGGGAGGGAATGGGGTTGAGTGGGTAGGGGAAAATAGTGGTGGAGCCCACTGGACAGTGAGGAAGAACACTTGGTGATTTGGCGGAGGGCATGTGTGTCAACATATATCTGAGGAACGGGAAACCTATACATAAACAGTTATTTTTATGTGTACAATAATTACTACAACAAAAAATTTTTAAAAAAAAGAACGCCCACCATCTCAAGATCCACTGGATAGAGCTGACTCCTCTATAGATCTCAAACTTCTCATTTAGCCCCTTAAAATCTAATTTTAATAGAACCATTGTTGAAGGAATGGAACCCCAATAAGTTGGGTATAGACAATGTCATCTTATATCTTCTGATTATATAGCATCATCCACTGTGCCCACTGCAGATAAGGGGTCATTAAAATTAGAAAATACACAGTTCTCTTTCAGCATCTCCAACACCCAAAATCTCGTGATTGCTGAAGAGTGAATGGTTTACATTCACACAGTCTAGCCACCAGAGCACCAACAGACTAACTTGCTAACTTGTGTATTTGGTAATCTTGTGAACAGAAAACAGGAAAAGCAACTTTGTAAAAGCATCTAAGTAAAACTATAGTTTGTGGTTATTGAAAAATACCCCTTCAACTGAAATGCAAGTCCAAAGAAATGAAGCTCTATTTAAAATACAAGCTATGAAATTAAAGAGTTGGCATATCAACGCTCCATACTGAAATTTAATCAAACTGAAAAGAGCAGTTGATCTGTCTTCAAGAAAAAAAGGAAGGGGGTAGTGTATAATATCTTTAATACATGGATGGCTGAGGAGAGTAAATGACTGTCGCACAGAAGGTTTATCTGTAAACACTGCAGTAAGTATGGGGTTTTTAGCCACAATAAATGGCTGGTTTCAACCAGCGGCTGCTAGCAGGAAATCCATGGCCCACAGGAGCAATTACCCATCTCCTGACTGAAACACAGGGCAATTACAAGCTACCCACGTACACTCCCGATGCTGGAGCGCTTGACTGTATGGTGCTAATGGAACTGGGACAAGAGACAGGGGTTTGTGGTTGCACTTCTCTGTGTCAGCCCTTCCTCCAAGCCTTTCATATTTCTCTTATCGCACCAGACGGCAGCAGAGACAGAAATTGTGGTCTGCAAAAGTAATGTCATCTTTACCCCCAAGACAGATACCAGGATCTTCTCTCCCCTACACCCCTTAAATTTTTCATAGTCCCCTGAAAGTATTAGATGCATCCTGATTTTCCAGAAGGTTTCATGCCTTCATCTCTGATTTTGCAGATGGCTTCTTATGCCAGTCTCAAGTCAACACTGGATGCTGATTATTGACCAAATCAAGTGGCCCAATTAGGATTTCTAATTTTAAGGAAGTGAAGGGAGACCTGTCAGGGAAATAAATGAGAAAATAATGACTCTTTTATGTCACTGCAAACAACATATCAAGGAAGTAATCTTAGAAAGGTAGTCTAAGATTAGCAAAAGAAAAAGAAAAGACAGTAATGGTCTGTCAAGTTAATCTTCCATTTTCATTACATTTATTGCTAAGGGGTAATATTTACTCAAGACCTGAAGTGTCAAGCATTGTATTATGTGCTTTAAGTCTGTTGTCTCATTTAGGTCTCACATTACCTCCAATGGTGACCTAGAGTATGGATTCAGGAGTTTCATTCAGTCTGTCCAAAACCCCCTTCTTAAATACCAGATCATTTCGCCCATGCAATTAGGTGACTCTGTGAGAAGGTGAATCATTGGCAAAATCACCCTACATGCTCCCAGGATAGACATTAATGCTGAATTCTAGCGTCCTTTCCCATTGAGGTCAGATAGGACCACAGAATCTCTCATCACGGTGATTCAGGAAACTAATAGTCTTCAACTCTTATAACAACTTCAGCTCAGAATTCCTCACACAGTAGCTGTGGCAGTGTTTCACCCATTCAGAGGCATGTAATGAGTGTTCGATTTTAAGAAATCATGTGTAGAAGGAACATAGATGCCTCCACTCGACCAACAGTCGAGTGTTAACTTTGATCTCTATCATTTATTAGTTACCAGTTACTAGACTGGACCATTAGTGGGGAACTGAATGCACACATACAGATGTTGACTTGCAATGCCCACCTTAAACATACAAAATGTCATGATGCAGTGTTACCGCAATCAGATAAATGAATAAATATATTTAAGCAACTTATCTAACCCTGGATCTTAGTTTTCTCAGCTGTAAAAACAGGAATGGTGCTATGTACCTCAAAAAGTGTCAGAAGGATCATATGGATGTATTCTGGGATTATTAGATGAGTGATCCTCCAGGAATAAATATCCTAATAACAATGAATTACCATTTATTTGCATAAAACTGCTGGTATCCTGGAAGACTGAACTAGAAAAGAGCTATTCTCCTAAGAAAGAATGGAATTAAAAATAAAGGAATAGAATGGGACTCCTAGAAATGAGACTGAACAGCTTCTATGTCCCAGGAAGGGCAGATAGCATTAAATAAGAAGGTGTGAGAAGTAGAAAAGGAATATCTGATCCTGAATTGATAGAGAAAATTAAAAGGCACCCAAATGCCCCTGGAGAATGGTAGTGGGTGGGGATACCTTTATTACTTCAGACCTGTGATTCAAGGGAAGAAATCCTAAGGAGTGATCACCAGAGTCTTATTTCTCAGGGCTGGACTCAGCTAGCAAGATTGAATCTTCGATCTCCTCCATTGGGAAACTCCCAGGAGACCCTAATAATATACAGCACAAACTGTGGGTTTGATTGTAAGATCATTATTATTTTAATGGAGAATGAAATTGAGAGCCAAACACGTATCTTGTTGCCCAGCTCACAGGAAGTGCTCAATGCTTGTTAATTCTCCTCTTTCCTTTCCCCAAGAGAGATGACCACCTGAGCTTGGACTTGCTTCTTCAAATGCACCCTATCTTCCTTTCTACATAGAAATGCGCCATTTCCACACTAAGATTAATAAGTAAGTAGTGGGCAAGGGTGGTGTAAGCAACAGGCCACCTCATTCACAGTTTCCAAGGATTTCCTTCACTGTAGCCTGCATTCTTTTTATTCCCTGTTTGATATTCATGTATTTCCTATTTTTCTCCAGCCTCTACCAGACAACTCCCCACTGATACATCAGATTAAATCTGGAGAGTGGGCAGCAGAGAGATGCTTATCCCACCCCCACCCCTACCCCCAACATGCACTGACATGATCCCCTTCCCAGTTCTAGTGATGACGGAGAGTAGTCAATGCAAAGAAACCAAAAACATTTGTAAAATGGAATCACAAAATAGCAGATGGACGACACCTACCTTCCCACAATTAGTCTGGAATAAAATGACAGACATAGGTGGGGGAAATGTATGTATGCTTAGTGAAATAAGTCTGAAGGAAGAAGATAAACATCAGGTGATTTCACTCATATGCGGAAAGTAGAACCAAACCAGTGAACCAAATCAAACAAAAATTGACTTTTGGTCTATAAAACCAAATAACTGGTTACCAGAGAGAAGGGAGAGGGAGACAAAGTGAGTAAAAGCAGTTAGTTAAATCTGAAGGAAAGAAATCGACTGGTGGTGGGGAACTCAGGGTCTCATATACAAATGATGATTTATGATGGCGTACACTTTAAACCATCAGAATGTTAGGACGCCATGTTCTTTCAACACAATGAAATAAAAATATACACTACATAGCAAAGAACACAAAACTATTAGGTTTACTGCAGTGGACAATTCTGAGACTCTTTCATGTCCTCTTTTTCTCTATTATCTTTCCTTCTTCTGTAGCTCATGACTAAAGTCTTGAGGGGAGGCATGAGAAGCACATGCCATTCCACCTTGTGGTCTAGGGATTCTCAACCCAAACTCCCCACCTGACCATCAAACCCCACCTCTGGCTGAGGTTGCCTATTAATAATTCTCACAGAAATGATTCCTGCTAGGGTGTCCAGAGTGGTGGATTGTATGGACAACACAAGTAAGATTTGGAATCTTTCAGATACTATTAAAAAGGGTTTTGACTATGATACGACTTCATAGGAGTTATTGAAAACAAGATAACTATAACCGTGGTCTGATGGACTTTCAAAGGTCAAATGCCTTTGATAATACTGGATATTCAACATGGTGACGGTTAACCTCATTTTTATGATAAAATGTGTTCTTTCTTGGTTCCTTGGCTCACAGAGGCTCTCTTTATCCCACATCACACCTTCACAAGGTGTTGTGTTATGACATTGACTCTGATCTCCTTTGCCTCAGGACTCTGTGCCCCTTTCCTTTGCCTTCCCAAAAAGTAGCCACAAAATTAATGGAGAATATCCAGCTTAAAGGGCAAGGTTTTCTAGCAGAGGGGAAAGAGTGGGAAATGAATTATTTCAGACCAAAAGCAATTATATTTTGAAGGCAGAGGCAGACATCTTCTAGCACAGCTGTCAAGATGTTACAAAAAGATTAAAGGATTTTTTTTGTCATTTAAAATCTGTTTCTGGTCCTCAAAAAAAAAAAAAAAAAAGGTCTGCTGTTCAGTTTGTGATTTTTAATAAGATTTTTCAATAGACTCACTGCTTTAAAAAAATGTGGGGGAGAAAGAAGCGAAAAAAAAAAAAAGAAGAAGGCCATGCAGCAGATACCGCCCTGACTTTGATACAGTATCATTCATTTTCACCATTCTGGTGGATTTAGACAAGATTGTTATGGAGGTTATACCCTATCCAATAACCTGTCAACAAAATATACTTTTTGCAAAGACTTTTCAGGATTTAGGCTTCTATTGGGTTTAAAGTAGAAACACCAGATTAATTCCTTTCAGAATTCTGGGAACTTTTGCTCAAAGAGGCAAAAGACTGTGTTTTTCACTGCTCACAGGTGCCAACCTTTCACTAAGCTGCCAGTGTCCAATTTTATCGCCACTCTTGGGGTACTGATTGCTCAGTTCTCCATTAAGTATTGCTTATGAAGCTCCTGCTTGAAAGACACAAGAGGGTAGCTCCAAGGTCCAAGGGGTCCTGATTCTAGTATATCCTCTACCCTCTTCCCCACCATGGAAATGATTTTGGAAGCTAACTGTCCTCTTTCATTCTACATTTTCTCCATCTTCACTCCTTCTTCATAGTCATCTCTTCCCATTGTTAGAATTCAACATACTTTGCAAAAATTTCTCACCTTCATCTCTCCATCCCTCCTGTTCATCCATTTCTATTGGTGAGCCTGGTAGGTTGCAGGCTTGGCATAGAGATGCCATGGTCCACAGATAAAATGAGGAATACAGCAAACGGCTTCATTTTCTCTCATCCTCTCTCCCATTTGTTCCGATTCTGTCTCCTTTCGCGTGCAATTATAAGAAGGTCCTAGGAACTATAGGAGGTCATATCCAATAAGTATATGAGATGACCCATCCCTTCAACTATTCTACAATATTTTGGAAAAACAAGACTTTTCCTTGGAAAACAATTAGAGGACAGCGTGCAGTGGTAATCAAAGAAGGTTAAACCCCCCTGCCCCATGGTAGGAAACATATAATAAGATCTAACGGCATTTCAAAAAGGAGGGGAAGAAAGAACTGCTTCTACTTATTCAATTCTTGCATTTATTTCTCACCCTATAAACTCATTCAGAGGTCAACCCACTAAGGAAAATTTAACTTTGAAAAGGAACAAGGTCCCAACTCTCCTCTGATTTATAACACTTTCTACTTCTTTCTTTTCCCTTGAAACACTCTACCAAAATTATCATTATATTTATACAAGAATCCATTTAATGTCTATCTAAGCCTCCTCTAAAATATTTACAAGGCTAACTTTGCCATCGCTTCCTACTTTCCACCTTTTAAAAATGTAAAAATCAAATATTCAGCATCCAAGTTAGGTCAGCACATAGAAAAAAATTAGCATGAAATTTTATCAATGTTATTTTTTTATCTTAACACTCCCCCCCAAATGGAAAAACTAAAACTGAATGAAGCTGGTTTGAAATGAAGAACTACAGTAATGCTTCCAAGAATGTAGGAATTTAACTCAACTTTTGCCTTAAGCCAGTCACCTTTACCAAATATTAATAGGGGGCAAGGAAGGAAGATGTATCTTAAGTCAGTATTTATAAATTGCCAGAATGAGTCCGTGAAAAAGAAAGTTATAGAAAGGTGGAAAGGACTGAATGGATTCCTTGAAATTTTAGCAGAGTTTACCTTTGCTGACATTAAATTGCAAAATACAATGAAACAGAAGGAAAAGGATAGGGAGAACTAAGGAAGAAGAGGAACATAGAAAGAACCGACACAATTGTCAGGTGCCAACGATGTACCACTAGACACTTGGGTAGGTCTTTCCTAAATATTACCTCATACAATCCTCAGATTAATACCCACACCATGGTTGGCATGACCACCATTTTACAGTGGAAGCACCTGAAGACAAAGGAGATAAAGAAACTTGGTCAAGACCACAGAATCAATCAATTTAGAACCAGTATCTGAGAATCTAGCCCTAGATCTCACTCAGGTCTTGCTTTCTTTACACTAAGATGCTTCTCCAAACCACTAATCACTGGGAGAAGGGATAGATTCTTCCAGAGAAGTCACTCCCAACACATTTTTGGTGCTAAGTAGACAATCTTCTAACGGGGAACCTTTAGGTTCAACTAAGCAAAGACATTAATGAACAGATGGGAATGCATTTGATTTTTGCTTCCCCTCTCCTTGCCTCTGAGGTCTCCTTGCACATCCACACAGACACCCAACCCTGAGGAACATCAAGGAAAATTAAAGCCTATCCTTGAAGTTGGGTGGGGAACAGGAGGGAAAGGTGACATCATCCACCAGTTTCCAGTTCAGCACAGACTTACTCATGAGTCAATCACCATGGATGGAACCACCAAGTGGTCATCATTCCCCAGTGCAAATGAACCTGCTGGGGTGAGCTCATTGAAAAGAAAGGATGAAACAGTATAAGTAAGAGAGAAAAAGGTGCTCAGAGTATTTCATATTTGTCAATGTGCACTTGGCATCGGGGTGACCTGGTGTACTGAAATGGGACTGATCAGGGGCGAAGGGGAGGGGGGTGCCATAGCGGTGGGGATGCTGCCGAAAGGAGAATGTGGGAGATGAATGCGAGACAGATAACTCTGAATTTTTTCCTTTTGAATTTCAACCTGTTGGATAAAAACAATAGCAAATGAGGCACTGAATATGCATGAGGCAGGGAAGGTATTTTAAGTTTTCCAGGAGACAGCTCGCTGAACAGAATTGCTAATTATGTCTCACACGACTCTGTCCAATTCAGTGAGCTTGATTATGGCTGAGTTGTCAACTCCCCTGCACTTGAGGAGCCACAGTTGCAGCCCATCCTGAGGCTTAGTACGAAATTAGAATTATCTTTTTCCCCAAAAAAAATGTTTTCCCTCATTGAAGATCTAGCTTTACCCATTGCGACAACAGAAACTTTCTCAACAAAAATAAAATTAAAAACTGCACAGGGTTCAGATGCAAGGATTTTTTGAAGTGGGGGGAACGACAAGAATGCAATCGCAGCTGTGACAATTGTAAATTAAGATTGAACAATGAGCCAAATTAAAAGGGTGAGGAAGAGCAGAACACCATATGGAGTCTCTCGTTGCTACCCCCACAGGATAGCTTTGATTTCTCAGGGTAAGGAGGGTTTGCCAATGGAGGGGTGGATTAAATAGAGCCCTAGAATCTCACTCTTTTCCCTTAACCTGCAGCAATTGCCTACGTTAAAAAAAGGTGATTTTTTTTTCTTTCCTCTACACAGTTTCTTCACTTCCAAAATGGGACAGATCTCAGTTGGTAATGGAGCTGGTTTCAAAAGCAGGATGATGGGTGAAGGAGAGATCCTAGTTTAGGGTTAGAGGCTGTTCTAGAAAACAGGACCTTTAGAGAATTCACCTTAGGAGAGCCAGAATAGAGCATGATAGGTGTTATCAAATAAAATGGCATTAGATTAATTCAATATGATGCCCTTGATCATTCCCATTTATTCCCAGTCAGGTCCATGCTAAATGAAGAACAAGGAAGACAGAGAAAAGTGAACAAAATGAGAATCCAGCAGTACTGGTTGGGGGACTTTCCAAAACAGTAGTCCCAAACGGAAAAGAGCAGTGATCCTACCTTACCCCAAGGAGCCAAACTGCCTTGGGAAGAGTCCAATACCAATGAAAATAAGAGCTGGCCACAGGGAAGTCATCCATGCTGGAATACATGGATGGCAGGCAAAGATGGCAGCAACCAGTAGATCAGAATAATTTTCATGACAAAGGTTTTCTCTGGGAATATTTGTGTCACATCCTCGGACAGTATAGGAAATGATCCAGTAAGGAGGTGAACTATTTCTTAAGGGGGGTTGAATTCTATGGTATGTAGCTAGGAAACTGCTACTACAGTGGGTAGCAGGTCAAGGCTACCCTGCAGAAAAGTCAGACAAAGGAGAACTCAGCCACCAACCAATTACTAGACATGTCAAAGAGGGCATGAGAGCCAGCCAGCAGACCACAAACAGGAGTGAGTCCAGTCAACACCACACAGAGCAGAGATGAGCCAGCCCAGTTGAGCCCTGTCTAAATGGCAAAAGCTGAGAAAACAGTTGTGATTGTTATTTTTAAAGGAAGGTCAGTAGGCAGGCAGGTAGGAAGTGAGAGGAAAAAAGCAGTATTTTCTTTATTTTTATTTAGTTGTTCATCTTGGTTGCTCCTGGGTTCTTGGGATGTACATGGACTGCGCTTGTCCGGAGGTGGCAGGCCTAACTGCTGCTCCACCGGGGTGTGCCATGGTTGTTTTTTTTAGCCACTGTGTTTTGGGGTGGTGTATCGCTCACATAGCATTAGGTAAGTGATACAATCTATACATCACACATTTCCGGGATCACCTGTTGTCAAGAAGTTCCTGTGTCATTTGTCCATGAAAGCAATTGCAGCTGTTCCCAAGTCATATCTATTGCTGACCTTCATCGGAGAAGCAACGAACATTCTACTTGCTAAAATTAAAGTTGTAGCTATAGTACATCACTCTGCCTGAGCAGAAGAATCCTCCAATAGCAACCATCTCCAAGTCCACATATGTTTGCCCTGAACAGTATCATAACAGGGCAACACACATGCACTTCAGTCTCAGTAATATACCAACCCTCAAGTGGGCTGTACGATCCTGACCTCAATGCAGTCCTGCAGGCTCGGTGATTTGTCCTGCAGAGCTGCTTTCAGACCTGTTCTCTGGGTCCTTCAAACATCCCCGTTAGGAAAGGAGAAGATGAAAATCCCATCTATAAATACAGCTGTCAAGCTATGGAGAGAAGGGAAGACAAGTCAGCTGCTAGAAGGCCTGGACAACAAACACATAATTTTATGGATTGGCCTGATACTGCCAATTAGATACTGAATGGTAGATACTGCCATTATTCTGCTTTCAAGAACATAACCAGATATCCTGTGAAACATGCAGGACTACTTCTTATTAAATGGAACTGAGTAGGAAAGTTAATAGGGGGAAATGTGCTATTTTCTTTTTAGAGGTTGGAAAAAAGAGATTCTCATCTCTTGTCCTCCTTCCTCCCAAACTCAAGTGTCTTTTTGGTGGAGCAAAGACTGTTTCTTAAGCAGAATTTTCTTTCTGATTACATCTTCTCTGTTCTCATGCAATTCCCTTGCTTTGGCTCAGATAAGCCCTGGGTCACTTCTATCAGAGTTTACAATCCAATTTGAACTTTCAGTGATCATGGAAATATAGATATTTCTTATTTTCAGCAGTATCAGATTAAGCTGTCATCTCTAAGCAGCAGAGGTGGAAGAATTAAAATCACATCATGAAATGCAGAAACTATTCATTCACTTGAACTCTTTCTCATAGATGTTTTAGAGACAAGAACATCAAAATGTTGTTTCTAATCAAGGGAAATTAGCCCCAAAAATACATCCTGGAGTACATGTGGGGTTTTTTTGGGGTTTTTTTTTTCACATGCTCCTGATGTGTGTCTTTAAGAAAAATGTAATTGACTTGGTTTCAATAAATTTTCCTGCTTGCTGTGATGATCTATACCAGTTGGAAGTCTCAACTTTGAGTTGATGGAGCTTAAATGAGTGTTTCATTAGAATTGGACTCTTAGTGATGAACTGAGTGTATTACCTACAGAGGTTCTTTAAGTCCCACTAATGCAACACAAAGAAGATAAATTTATTCCATTTTTCACATTATGTGATAATATTTTCTTCCAGACAGAGGGAGGTGACAAGATCATATCTTAACTTTATCAGACCTTAAGCAACCACTCCTGGATCATATGGCTATAAAGCTATGGAAATGAAATAGAGAGGTGGAGGACAGAGATAGGTAAGGAGATAGAGAGGGAGAGGAGGAGAGGAAGAAACAGGCAGAGAGAGATTAACTACAGCATTCACTTTTCTTGCTTAACAACCATAATTTGGCATTCTGATATAACCAAAGACCCTGACTTACCAGGAGAGGTACTGTTATTATCCTTGTCTCCAACACGAGAAAACCTGAAACTTGGAGACATTAAACAACTCATTCAAGGTCATACCAAAACAAATGACATAAACTGGATTCAAAACAACCTCAGTAGGAATCCATTGTCAGAGCTCTTAATCATTGCAAAATATGAGCCATTAAGCAAAGTGATCCTGCGAGGCATTCGCAAAGAACAGGGGAAAGCAAACTTGTTCTTGAAGAATATGTCGGTGGGAAAGACAGACAAGAAAACAAATAGCAACAATATAAGTTGCACTGTACTGTCATTACATAATTCAGCATTCTTCAGTAATAACTACTGTTCATTTATACTGTCCGATTTGAACTTCCAAACAGTGCTGTGACAGTACAGAGATTTTGATTTTTCTGTTTTATAGAAAAACAGAATGTCTAAAAGAAGTCCTCCAAAGATGAGCAAGTATGTGCTGAACTATCAGATAAAGCCAGGACTAGACACCTGTGTCTTCGAACTGCAAGTCCAGGGCCTTTCTCTACCATGCACTTTCCTTACCCTGACTCAGCTCGGAGCAGCTCTGTGCTTCAGAAAAGGGTACTTAAGACCACTCGACAGTGAACTATCTGGAGAAATTTCTCACCAAATATTTTAACAATATGAATTCTTCTATCCAACGTCATTCTTAGATTCTTAGAAATTTGGTACTCAGTCAAATAAAATAAATAAGGAAAACTGTAAACACACCAGTATTTTCTTCCAATTCTTTTAAAATTTATTGTGACTCATCTGGAACATATTTTGATATAAGGTGTGAGAAGAGAATAACTTTTATTCCCACCATATAACCAATCAATTCACCATTATCACATATGGATTCATCCAGTCTTCCCCTCAAATATACTCATCCATATACCTTTAGATTTTTTGAGCTATTATTTCTATAATATTAGTGTGGGAAATCCTTCATAAGTATAAAAGACAAGAACAAGAACAAGATCAATAAAGGACAAGGAGGGAAAGTTTGCATCAGTGCAAATAAACAGCTGTATATCAATTGATAGTTTTCCAAAAAAATTTAAGTCAGGCATCCCCTGGTGGAGGAACGGTTGGGTCAATCACCTCCAAAGGACACAGGTCATGTGGCTCTGGGTTCGAGTTCCAGGTCCAGGGGCGGTGGAGTGGTGCAGAGCGGGGAGCAATAGACAACCAGTGTAAATAACTAAATAGGAATAAAATAAATGCTTTAAGGAAAAAAAATGATTTATATCTGAAGACAGCAATACATGGTCACACCTCTGAATTCAAATTGTATTAAATATAAAGATTGATGACCAAGTAGAAAAGAAGACATAAATTAGGACTAGTCACTTTGCAGGAAAAGATACAAATTAGCAAAGTCAAAGTGTGCCAAGGATGGAGGGAAACAGGACTCTACTACTGGAGACTATATAATCATGGTGATCTTTCCAGAAGGCAATTTAATAGCATGTTTCTAAGACACTACAGAATCTCATGCCTTCTAGTTCAGCAATCCTACTCCTATGAATTTTTTATAAGCATTCATTAAGACTGTGGGCAAAGCTATTTCATATTAAGGTGTCTGTTATCCCATTTATAATAGCTATAAGCAACCTCAAATAGAAACTATAGTGAGACAAGCAATGGTTGATTCCTGCATGGAATACCTTACAAGCCTGAAAACTTACCATTCATTCATCCAAATACAAGCTCTTGAAGCACCAGTGTGTCTTAGAGCAGTGCTGGGCCTTGGGAATAAACAACCCCTACCCTTCTGAGGCTGACAGTCTAGTGGTAGAGACAGAACAATACAAAGGTATACAGGAATGAAAAATTTAAATTGTGCTTATTGCCTGAATGAAGATCACAGAGACTTGAGAGCATCCAGTGGAGAATAGGTAAGTCACAGAGATCAAAAAGACTCCCATGGGCAAAGTCATTCAAAGTAGAGACCTAGCAGAAGGAAGAGAAGAGTTACTTGGGCAAAAGTGTTACTGAGGCAAAGGAAACACAAAGTTTTTATCCATTGCATGAAGTAAATGGAGGTGGGGAAAAATGACTACAAAACCTACGTGCAATATACTAGCCAGACACACATGCATGCATGCATGCAACTTCGAACAAGACAGACTGTCAAAATACTAAGACTGGTTACTGCTGGTTGGAGTACTATTGCTCCTACCTTCACATTTTTTTCCCTGTCTTCCCTTTTATTTTTGTATGAATTTTATAAATAGGAAAAGAAAGTGTACAATAAAAGACTTCGTGTTTGTTTACTGATATTACCCCAACTCCACATCTAGGCTGTGTGTGATTCAAGTCAGTCCCTTCCCAGGTTCCGTCCAAGGTGCCTGAAGCACAGAAAAAGTTCAGAGATGCTAAAAACTCCAGAGTTAGCTGTGTTTTCTCACTTGCACATCTTTAGTTACAAGTGACTATTTACCTGTCAGTTGGGTTGAGAACACCCATAGGTTTTCCTTTGAAGTGAACCTCTTGGATTTAAAGAGATTTTTTTTTAAGCTGTTGAAGGTTTGCTTGATCTAAAAGTCTCAGAGACGTTTGAAGTTGTGACTTAATGGAAGATTATTTTTATTCACAGTGATCAAGCAGTTAATGAGATAAAGTAGTAAGGAGACAAGCTTAATAGAATATGTGGTTGCACCGCATGTTAATCTTTCTAAAAGGCAGAATGAAAATAACAGGAAACCAAGAAGAAATTGGGACAGATGGCTGAACAGCTCAAAGAGAGGAAAAAACAACTCTTCCCTGCATAGACCTTTCAAAAGCACCCCTCTCATGTGGAGTTCAAGATATAAAAAGGCAACAAAGAATGAGAAGGAGAGATAAGGCAAAAGTTTTCCTGATGGCTGTTCTCCTGAGACCTCCAGCTAACCCTTCACTAATCCCCCCCTAACCCTCCCCTGAAGGGCAAAATGCATCTGGAGCCTCTATCCATTTGCAACCTGGAAAGAGCATGAATGGTGAAGAAATTCACCCTCTGCCTCAATGGCCGACAATGCACCACTCTAACCTTCATAAATGGAAACAAGACCAGCCTGTATGGAGTCCATAAACGAGGGAGGCCAGTGAAGCAGATGGCAGAAAAGGAGAAAGATTGTCACTCTCCATGTTGGTTTAACGGAATTATTTTTATAGTGGTTGTTTGCATTTCTCTTTTAGAAGAGGGCAGGAAAATTCAGGCTACCTAATTATCCATTGAAGTCAGAGAAGGAATAAAGCCTAAATAGCCACAGGGGAGCAAAAGAATGTGTCCTTCAAAGGTATCTGTCCAACCCGGTCATGAGGAGGTGGAACCAAGCCTGGATACCTTTCACGTTTCAACAGGTCAGCTGAATAAATTTAGAGAAACTGACAAAGTCCTGTTCCTCATGGGGTGTTCTGAGAATTTTCTGCATCTTACTCCCTGGGGGCAGTGAGCTGAAAATGCAGATGCCTGGGATAACTGCAGCTACTGATTCATTAGGACTGATAAAGGACCCAAGAATCTGTACTTTGCCAGTGTTTTAAACATATTTAACGTCTATTTTCAACATCCAATATGTCTAAAGTCCTTGGGAGGATAGCATTCTCTGGGTATTTGATGGGTTTGGGACTGGAATTAATGTTAGGCTGTACTTTATGTCTGAAATCGAGAGGCATCTGGGGAGAGGAGGTATCCCTGCAAGGAAAAAGACTTTAGATTCTGCTCTCATGCCTTGGGTCCCCCACCCCAAGAACTCAAGCTTCCTTGGGTCATATGAGTGATGTGAGGTCACAGAAAGGCAAGGCCATGGTGTCATCTATCAGAGACTGCCCGACCCTTGGTCCCTCCTGGAACTCAAATTGAGAGAATTAGACTCTGAGTCACTTCCAGTTACCAACGGTAGCTTGGCCTTTTAAATCTGCCTTTTCATTACCTTTCAAGGAATACGAGTGTATTGAGGGTCTCAATTCTCGTGGCACCTTGAGTGAGTCCTAAATATTGTCTTCATTCCCATGTAGCCTAAAACACATTAGTCTAAACTGCTGAGTGTAAGTCCTGAGGAATTTTCCTTTCTTGACCACAAACTCAGTTGTGCACTTATAACCATGTTGCTTAAACTTTGCCAAGCATTTCTAGGAGATGTGCAGTGGGAGGGCTTTGGGGGGCTCTGTTGCCTTATGTCTTGCTGGAAACAGAAGTCCTCAAATTGCATTCTTAACAAGCATGGCAAATGACTCTTATCTACACATTAAGGTCTAAGGACATTGTAATCTTAGCAAGTAATGAGATTTTATAGTTTTCTAACAGTCATTTAGAAACATTTTTCAAAATCATTTATTTCATTTCATCCTTGCAACAACCTTGCAAAATAAGCAAGACTGGTATGATTACTCCCAGCTTTCTCATAAAGCCTCCTCAGGCTAAGTTTCTCACTCAAAGATATAAACATCGTGAAGAAGCAAGATTGAAGAATAGACCCCCAGGTCTCCTGATAATTGATTGATGACATGACACTACATTGCTCCCAAGTTGATAATCAAGGTAATGAGGAAATCATGATCAATCACATGACCCCAAATCACAGCTTTCTACATCAGTTTGAAGGATGAGAGTCAAAGTTTCTTTGGAGCTGACGGGTCTATGTTTTTCTTCTCTGTGTGTGTCAAGCATCACAGTTGAACTTAATGGCCACAGACATCTTTAAAAGTAATTTATCCAGTTACAAACATATGGCAATTACTTTTAGCAGGATCTCAATGGTGGACTGATATGATTGGTAAGAGCATCCTAATTTTTTTTTTAAGGAAGGTGCAGGCAGGAAAGAAGGCAAGTAGGCAGGCAGGCAGGCAGGCAGGCATGCAGAGAAGGAAGAAGCATTTTATTGTATTATCTAGTCATTCACATTGGCTGTTTCCCTCAGACTCGGAGCATGCACCTGGATCCTTGGGATGTATGTGGACTGTGCTCCTACGGAGGCAGCTGACCAGACTGCTACACCAGTAGGGCATGCCCACATTTTTTTTATTTTTAACAATCATCTTTTCAACTATAAATTGTCCCTAGAAGTGCTCATTTTCAGTGAGAGCCTCTTCTAACATCAACCTGGCTGCTAAACAAATAGAGTCTAGATGAAGCGCTTTCTTAGCCCCCCAACTGCACATCACGGGGTTGACTTCAACTTAGGGATCACTTTTCTGCCCTTCAGGAAGATCCCAGGAGTTGCCTTTCATTCTCCAGGGCTCTTGGGCAAAGCAGTGGTTGACTCGCCAAGAGACTCACCACATCTCTACTTTGGGTCTTCATTTGATGGAAACACAGCCTAGTCCCTCTACAAACATTTGGGCACCTGCGGCATACCTGGATGCAAACTACAGACTATCTCATCTCTAGACTATTCTTAAATATTCTATATGAAATTTTACTACAAAATTAACATGTAGTTTCAGATAGCTTCAAAGGGCTTTCCAGCAGACAACTATGTGCTAAAAGAAGTTCTATTGATCCCAGGGTTGAAAGTCTTCTCTATATACTTGGAGTTATCCCCTTTTACCCCTACCCCTTTCTCCTCCTCTATTTAGGTTTGACAGAGAATCACTGTCTTTCCTAGAGAAGACATGTCAAGATTTTTTTCACAGGCACAAATTGCCATGAAAACTTAAAAGAATTTGTTTAAAGGAGAGGTAATTAATTATAATTTAGTGTTGTTGTCCAAATGCCTTTGAAATTGCTGCCTTTTTCCCTTTAAAGTCAAGTTGATTGCTCTTGTCCCTCCAGCACATGATGATTTGCATGGATTTAGAAGCGTTTCATCTGCGTTACTAGTCTAGACGTGATTCGTCTGTGTAGACATGAAGACAGTCATGCCAGCCATTAGTCGGAGGATAGCAGAACCCATAACTGTACATTCATTTGACCAAAAAACCCAACTGCTACCCAGAAGAATGAGGTTGAACTTATGTTGAACATACCAACCCAGGAAGCTCAAATATCATTAAGTAAACAAAGTTAAGTGGGAAAATAAGACATAAGGACTGATCCCATTTTTATAGATTTTTTTAAAAGACATTTCTGAGAAAGAAAAAGGAAAATCGAGGAGATAAAAAGGCTCTTGTTTTAAAAATAATATATTAGTTTGTAAGACAAACTGTGAAACCATTCAGGTATAATAGTTTTAACAATTATATCTAAGTTCCCCCAAATCCTTCTATCTGTCTCAGATTAAGGAAACAATTCCATAATCTCATTGTAAAATTGCATAAATTGTCTTTATCCACATACAGAAATCAGAGAATAATTTTAGTAAATGTTAACAAGTATTAAGCTCTTATAAGGATGGACTGTCAGCAGTAAATTTAATGCAATACATACACATATTTATTCAAAATGATGCATGCCTTAAACCAATATGATGTCATGATACAATGTTCCTTCAATAAAATTTAGAAAGAGATAAAAACCTCTTATGAGAATGCAGTTACAGTGTTAGCTCTGAAAGAACCAGGAAGAGAGAGAAAAAGATCTCAAAAACCCAATCAAACAAATGGGCAGAACTAAAGAGACCTTTCCCTTAAAAAAGACATACAGCATTATCTTTCTCTCTCAAGCAAGAAGGCAGTTGTCAGTAGACCACAAAAAGAAAAAAAAAAAAAAAAGAAACTAACTCAACTTCCAGCCTCCAGAACTTGACTTCTCTTATTATAAACTTACAAACTGCCCTATGAGAAGACAACCAGGCAAAGAACAAAGGAATCCCCCTGTCCAACAGCCAGTGAGGACCCAAGGCCTTGAGTCCAATGACCCCACAAGGGACTGAATCCCACCCACATCACTGAGCCAATTTGGAAGTACACCTTGTCCCAGGTGAGAGTTAAGGTGACTGAGGCTCTGGCCAGCACCTTCCTGACAGCCTATGTGAGACCCTGAGCTGAAGACCAGGTAAGTCACATCTGGGACTCTGATTCATCCCATGGTTCAGGTCATAAATGGTCACAGATGTGTGTTATTTCAAGTCGTTAACAAACACAACATACATATATATATATATATATATATATATCCATCTCTCTATATATGATATATATGAATACATCTATTTGTATATATACATACATACATAATATACATATCTAACATAAGACTGCATATAAAGTATGTATAAAAACATTTATATACCTATGCACAGATGTACATGCATTACATAATTATAGATAACCAACAACTTAACTGTCCTCGCACACTATCCGCAAATAAAGGACAAGAGTTTTTGTTTATTAACTTCACTTCCACTGGAGGCTGAGGACAGTAATTGCTGTGCACTCTGTGTGACTCACCACACATGTTTGACATCATCCCCCTGGATCAGACCCTGATTAACGGATGTCACAGTCATGACAAATTGCTGTGACAGTTTCGAAATACTAAAGCTGAACTTCTTTCGCTGATCCAGGCCAGCAGTAAACAGTGCTCCCTAGTCCACCATGTGCATAGTTGTTGGCAAAAAGCATCCAGATCCTATCTAGGTTGGTTATAGAAAAATTGCTAAATGAGGCACCAACCAAAAACAATTTGAAAAATAATGACCTATTGCTCCACGTTGACATGTTCAGTTTAATGGACCACTAATCATGACATCGCAAAGCAATCTCTGTCCACACACTGCCTGCCACTGTTGGCCATCTTATCATTGTGAATGATAATTTTCTCAATATTGTAGAATCAGAAGATGGTAAATTGGACTTTGAGACTGAAAACTAAGCACACACCCACACTCCTCCAGAAATGCTCTAAGGAAAATGCTAAATGGCACTATCCCAGTAGACATTCACAATATGCAATGGGTCTAAAGCATCACACAGAAATAGGCAAAATGAACCTTTCGAGGATAGATGAGTTATTTCACCACAAAATCATCCCTTAAATTTTATCTAGGAATATGCTGATTTGCCTACTTTGAAAACGGTTGTAGAAGACTATCTGTAAGGGAAACTTGCCCTTTGTAACGCCTCAAATTTCCTAATTCCCTATATTGCAAATATAGATTCCTTACCACTTATTACCCTCCTCTCCCCTCATGTATACTTTTTTAAAAAGGAAAGATGTGGGCAAGAATGAAGGCAACAGAAGCAGGCAAGCAGGAAGAGAGAGGAGGAGGAAATATTTTATTTATTTTATTTATTTTATTTAGATGTTCATCTCTGTTGTTTCCCTTGCTCCAGGTCTTGAACTGGGGGCCTTGGGATATATATGAGACATCTGGTTTAAACCACTAAGGCGCCAGAACACACCCACATGTACCCTTCTAAAATGCAGTCAAAATTTCCATTTTCTGCCAAAAAAAATCTTTTAAAAATTAAGGGCTTCCATTTTCAGTAGTGACGACCAGAGCTCTGTTTAGACCCTAATTTCTTAGTTCTGAGACAACGAACCACAGTGCTTATAAGGAAAATACAAGAAAGTTGCTTTAAGATATGGAAGCCAAAGACTTGGTTAGATACCCTCTAGATAAAGACCTCAGTCTTAGAGCCATGACCTAGTGAGCAAAGTTCAAATCTACACTTCAGCCCAAGTAGATTTGAGTGCATCATGGATTCCTATGGCCACCTGGGGATATTGAGAGCAAAAATCTTAAATCTATCACTGTCAAGGTGAGAAAACAATGAACTCCCCACTGCCTGAAGACCTATGAAGTAACACTACAACTCAAAGCAAACTGTGAAGTTCATGCAATGCATCCAATCCCATCAGAGTTTCTTAATGTAAAACCCGAGTTCATACCATCCACAGTCCCTCGTTAAAAATCCAGCTTTCTCTGGATAATGCTGATAAGAGGACCACTTCATACATAACCAAGGATCACTGAAATGTAAAATTTCAATGGCTTAATTGAATGGTATCTAAATTACACTTCAAAAATACGTTTAAGGTGACAATAATTAAAATCAGTTCATGGGTCCTAGCCCCAAAGATTCAGAGGTCATAGATACATATATATGGATTTTAAGAAGTCACAGTTAATTGGTAAAGAACTAGATCTCTCCTCTGAGCCAATGTTTAAGCTTGAGGTTCTAAATTAGATGCCGGAATTACACTGAACCATCACAAAACAGTAAATTTCCCAGGTTACTGATGAAATCACTTGTTCACTGTGTAGATTTCATCAAGAAATGTCACCAGTAGGGAATGCCATTTGTGTGCTTTAGAATGTGAAGGTGTCATTCAGCACTTTACTGAAGGAGAAGGGGATTTTTTAAAACGTCCTACTTAGATACCAAGAAACTTCTCCCCCAGGGAACTTCCATGCTTGCTTATGATTTACGCAGGAGTTCAGCTGATACTTGCCTGCTCTTTTGATCTGCCTGCCAGGAAGTTCAGAAACCCCCAAACCCAAAATTCTTCCAAGTTTAACAATTATGTAGGAGCAAATGACTGATTGTCTTCAATGACAATTTCTATTTTCTCTAACCTTGATATCTTACAAATCTCCTGTAAATTGCCTCAAAGATTTGTGCACTGGCAATATTGTAGCCAGTGAGGCTTCTCCAAGGCATAACAATTGATGGTCAAATTGCCTCCAATCTTTTACAAGAGAGGAGAAAACAAAAGCATAGGAATTATAGGAGTTATGGTTGGGTGTCCCAAACAGAAATCTTTGGAATTCTAAAGATCCCCTTTGTCAACTCTGCAGTCCTACTTTACTCAGAATTTATTTAAAGAATGTTGAGAAGTTCTTGGTGAGTCCTGAGTGGGGGAATGAGATGATCAGGTTTAAGTTGTTAATGGATTTGCGGAGTGTTTTTTGGGAAACAGACCGAGAGTGAACAGAGAAGCCTGGAGTCTGAGACAGAAGTTCAGACAAGAGGTGAAGGTACTTGGAGGAGCAGCAGGGGAGCAGAAGAAATGATGAGAAGTGGTTGGATAGATCTTCCAGGGAAAGTGGACCAGATTTTCCATTAGACTGAAGTCTACTTTCACCAGTGTATCCAACACACAGGTTTTAGAGCTTGCACCTGTCTACAGTAATAGGTGAGACTTAGTAACAGCTCTCAATGAATCCTCAACTGATAACAATGAATCCAACAACCAAAAGTATCTAAAAGACAATGCGTTTAAATTAATAATTTTTAAAACATGAATATAAACAATTGTCCATGAAAACAAAACTTAAACACAGTAAGGAAGGTAGAGAACATAGAAATCAAATAACAGCACTTTAATTCATCAATATTTATACATGATACATAGAACCAGCAGGCCAAGAATGTTTAAAAGATAAATCTTCTGAAATTTTAGGGAATAAACAATCCTACCTTCATACAAGCAGTAAAGAACAGGAAAGGGCAGCAAACTCTCCTATTCAATTTATGAAACTAGAAAATATATTTAAAAAAGAATTGTGAAAAAGAAAATAATACAGTCAATTCATCTGAGCATAGATATAAAAATAATTTTAAAAGTTAGCAAAATTTCAACAGCATCAACCACTTACCTCACATCATACAAAAAGGATCATAACTCTACTACAAAACTTTAAATGATAGGCATGCCCTGGTGGGGTAGTGGTTTAGTCATCTGCCTCTGGCCAAGAGCATAGGCTACATAGCCCAAGGTTTCAGATTCAAGACCTGGGGCCAACGTGAAAATCAAGATGAAGAAATAAATACAATAAATGAAGTGCTGCTTTCTCTTCTCTTTCCTGTCTGATGTCCCTGAATGCCTTTATTCTTTCACTCCTGCACCTTTCAGTAAAAAAAGACTTTAAATTATGAAGTTTCAAAAAAACACAGTAGAAAATCTCTACCACCTTGAGGCAGATCAGAGTTTTTCAGTAAATAGAATGTCTAAGACACAAGTCATAAAAGGAAAAAAAAAAAGATTAATTATACCTCAAAATTAAAGTTTTGATTTTCAAATTATTTTTGATGAATTAGCAAGGATAACTTTTTTAACATTTAAAATCAGATAATGGACTTGTAGCCAGAATGCACATAAATAACACTATAACTCACTAATAAGAGAATAACCCAATTTTTATAGTGGGTCCAAATTTTGAAAATATCTTAAAGAAAACATGCAAATGCTGATACACACATGAAAAGATTGAAAACATCACTACTCTGGCACACCCTGGTAGAGTAGTAGTTGGGTCAGTTGACTTCCACTGGCACAAGGTCCCAAGGACCCAGGTTCACGTCCCAGAGCCTCAGTGAATAACCAAGATGAACAACTAAATGCAAATAAAGTGTTTCTTCCTCCTCTCTGCCTGCCTGCCTGTCTCTGCTCACCTTCATTCCTGCCTGTACCTTTCCTTTAAAAATTTATTAAATCACTAATCATCAGAGAAATGCGAATTAAAACCATAGTGAGATACCACATGCACATTAAAATGGCTAAACTTTTAAGAGTTCATCATGCCAAGTAAAAGGAAGGATGTGCAGTAAATGGAACTCTCATAGATTGTTTATAGGAATATAAAAGCATAAACCCAGCTTGGAAAACAATTTGGAATTTTTTTTTCCACATTAAACATACACCATCCATATGATCCAGTCACCCTATTCTCAAATATTTATCCGAGAAAAATGAAAACATACGAAGTCTAATGATGAATATACCTAACAGCTTTTTTTTTTTTAAAAAAAAAAAAAAAAAAAAAGAAAGGTATAGGCAGGAATGACAGCAAGTAGGCAGGCAGGCAGGAAGAGAAAGGAGGAAGAAGTGTTTCACTTATTTTATTTAGTTGTTTATCTTGAGTATTTCCCCCAGACCCACGTCTTGAACCAGGGACCTTGGGATGTATGTGGACTACACCCAATGAACTAAATTGCTAGGCCATCAAGTTGTGCCCTAACAGTTTATTTTTAATAAGAAAGCAATACAAACAACCCAACTGTTCCTCAACAAGTGTTTAAACAAACCATTTAATAGGTATCAATGGAATATTACTCAGCAATTAAAAAGAATGAAAGGTAAGCTGAGCTATAGAAACCAACCTGCATAATTCACCATGTTAGCAGTTAAAGAATTCTGATCATCAATTCATGCAGGAAAAGGACTTCCTCAAATTCAATATTCATTCAGGCATTTAAAATAAAGTGGCAAATTCAAAAAAGAAAGACACCACCTTCATCCAATAAATAGTATCTCCCACGAAAACCTCCAGCAAACAAAACACTTAATAATGAAGTCAGGTGATCCCTTTGAAGTCAGAAAGAAACTGCTCAACTACAGTTTCTATTCAACACTGAACTACTATAATGCAAATCTACTGGAAAGGAAAAAAATACCACTATTATTATTATTCACAGGCAGTGATATTGTAAACATAGAAATCCAGATCATTCTATGGAGGAAAAAAATTATTAGAACAAATAAAAAGAATCCAAAAGATTGCTAATTTTTCAAGGGACATTCTAATAGATTAAAAAAAAAAAACAATTAGGAAAAAAAATTAAAGAAAGTATAGTTCTGCCGCCAAAAAAAAAGTGAAAATGAGAGTAGCCAGGAGACAGGTATGAAAACCCTGGTAGTTCAAACGGTAAAGTCAGACTATTCTTGAGGGTGGCATCTTGCAGCTCTGCAGGTTCAGGGAAGAGGGAACAAGGTCCTAAGTAGTTTCCCCAAACCATCTTATATAACTAATTGACAATAAGGTAACCTTGCCATAGAAAAGAATGGGGGGAAAAAAGGTCAGTCAAAAAACATAAGGAAACCTAATGTTTTCATTTCTGTGTACATTCATGGCAAGAATGAGCAATGAACTAATTGTCTTCTGTGGATTATACCCAAGTGTTTATCTTCCAAATCTTTTGCTCATTCATAGTATTCATAGTACTTCTTGGTGACCAAAATTACCAAAAGTGTGAAATCAGAGGGTGTCAAGTCAGATCGCATACACTATACAAGAAAAGATAGGTTTCTTATTTCATCCTTGGAGAAGTGAAACCAAACAGATAATGAGCTTCACTATATTAAAAATCTGCCAAAGTATATAGACTGAATGAAATTCTATGCGGCCGAAAATAAGAAAAGATGAAATGGTCCCCTTTACAAAAACCTGGACGGAAATAGAGCGAATCTGCTAAGCAAATAAGTCAGAAAGCAAAAGAGAAGTGTTAAGATGGCTTCACCTCTATGTGGAATGTTTGAAACAGATAAAAGAACAGACAAAGCCCCAGAAGGTCACAGGACACAAGACCGTGGCTTCCACGGGGATGCAGGTGGAGGGAAGTAAAAAGGGGACACCGCAGTGGTGAAGGACACTGGCGGGGGGGACATACACACAGACTGACAAGCGGTTTAATAGCCTAAAATACATGTAACAATGGAAACACAGGAAACAACACCATTATATGCATGCATATATGTACAGACACATTTATACTATTATACATACATGTCTGCCAAAGGTGATTGTTTGCTAATTTGGAGAAAGAAAGCAGTTATAAACCAGTTCTCTTTTATACCAAAACTGCCTTAAGACCAATTCCTTGTGTAGTGTAAATGTTTGCTACAAACCTGATTGTGTGGCAAAAGTACCAGAAACAACAGGAAACAACCACCGGGACAACGACCAGACTCAGGTGGGTGCAAGTTCCCTCTAGCAGCAGCATGAGACCACTAGCTCACAAACTCCCCTTTCAAACATCCTCCATTGGCTACTACCCAAACAATCAGCTCCAATCAACAGGATGAAATTTCCAGGAACAAAAATCAAAGTCTCTCTTTTGAGGAAAAAAGGATTTTGTACAAATCTGAGACCAGATAGCAGTAGGTGAAATAAATATGTAAAGGGTCCAGGGAATGACAAAGTCATTAAAGGCCCACCCTGGGTGGTTGCTATTAGAAGATTATCAATGGCAGTAACAATCACCAAAAGATATCAATCTCTCATGACTCCTCTGACATGCCAGATGATGAAATCCTGTTTGGGACACTGTCACTATGTTTATGCATCCAGAGACCTAAGAGTGGAGGGGCAGATGTTCATAAATGTTTTCATGCTCCTCCCGTGGAGGGGCACACCTATGCCGCCACTCCCTTGTATCTGAGTGTGATCTGTGACTTCTCTGATCCAAACACTATGGCGGACCCTAGGTTTCCAAGCCCAGACTTCAAGGTACTTGATAGTCTTGCCTTCTTCCATCTTGGAGCACAGAGGTCACTACGCTGTGAGGAAGCCCAAGCAAGTCAAGAGGATCCACATTGTAGAGACAGAAACCCAGCATGTCTCCAGCTGTTCCAGGCCCCAGCCATTCGGACCCTCCTACAACACAACCGGCATCAAACTAGCCTCACTCCCAACTCGATGATAAACACCTAAAATATCCAAGCAAAAATCAACCAATTGAGTTCAGTCAACCCTACAGGCTCTTGAGATAGAATAATACAGCTATTAAATTGGTGAAAGCCAGGAAGCTTTTTACCTGCTAATAGAGAGCTGGTGCATAAAGTTGCTGTGTCTCTTAGACCATTCTCTGCCACATAAGGAATGCTGAAAGACACGAGTCTATGTGACCTGGAGAAGAGAAAGCTCCAGAAAAGGATAGCAGCCATCCTTAAATATTTGAAACAGGCACTTATGAGTTAAAGAACAGTGTTCTTCTCCCCAAATCAAACCCACCCCCAAGGTCAGACAGCACAGGGAATGAGCAAGCATCAGGTTCCTAGAAAGAGTGTTCCATTAACGAGAGTGGTTCTAGAATGAGGGCAGGAGAAGCTTTCCCTGGACACATTCAAGCAGGCACACAGGCTGTCTGGTCAGATTCAGTGTAAAAAATGAGCGTAGGCTAAGACTAGAAGTATGACTGAGTTATTGAGGTTTTACCGTGTGTTTGAGAAAGGCTTCAACTTAACTGTGGAGGACTCTAATTCAAAGGAAGCTGGCTGGTCTCTATCTCTAGTACCTGCAAATACAGGCTCACAAAGCAACCAAATGCATGGCCTTGACTCCAAATTACACTCTTCTTCAACAAGGCATATTTCTTAAGAATCGCACATCTCTTCTCTTTGTAAGATGTGCTTGGATGCAAATTGCACAAACGCTATTAGGAACCTCTTCCAGAATGTAATCAGAAAACTTTGTGGAGATGCTTTTGGACTGGAAAAGATCCTTCACTCCCACTTCTACCACCTCTCCCCCACATTTGGTAACTCTTCATCATCCAGAAACAGCACTAGGTTTTAGGACGGGGTTTTGGTTTGGGTTTGGGTTGGTTTTTTTTTTAAAGGAAATGTGCAGGCAGGAATGAAGGTGAGCAGAGTCACACAGGCAGGAAGAGAGAGGAAGAAGAAGCACTTTATTTATTCTATTCAGTTTTAGTTGATCATCTTGGTTGTTCCCCCGGCCCTGGGATTTGAACCTGGGTCTTTGGGATGTCTGTGAACTGCGCCAACTGAAGGCAGCTGATCAAACCGGTACTCCGCCAGGGTACACCTGCACTCATCATTTTAAAGTACTTCTTATGTAAGGAACATAAAACTCCTGAAGATGAGGTCTTATCCCTGTCTCACAGATGAAGAAATTGAGGCAGAGAGCGGTGAAGCAAATTGCCCAAATGCACAGCTGATACAGACTAAGTGCTTACTCAGTTGGCCAGTTCATCTGGGCAGACTGAAGAATCTTTACTGACAGTAACAACTTTTTTTCACTGAGACGTTCCTTGCAAGCTCCAACCAGACTGGTTCACTTGTTTGCAGGAATGTCCTTATTAGACTAACAAATGTGTTATCAGAAAAAGCAGATCAGCTGAGAATGAAGTAGAAACAGGAGCACCTTCCTACATCAAAATGTCATAAAGAGAAAAAACAATGGCTTATTCCTTTATATTTACTTTTTGAGCATCCCCAGACCAAAAACAATAACCTACCAAATCATGTAAAAGAACGCATAAAACCTAAAATCACACTCAGAGAAGCAGGAATGCGGTAATAAACACAGAGCCTGCAGAAAGCAGTTCCCAGGGAAGGTGCAGGTGGGATCTCTGCAAAACCAACTCACTTCCGATTTCCAAGGTTGCTTGTAAATGTGAAATCTTGGGATTTCTTCCCCTTAAGCACCAACAAGCATCCTTGTAGACCTTTCTCAAAAGTGCAGTGGTGTATGTAGCTCAAACTTCTGAAAGGTGGGGCTTGCCTGTTCCTCTCTTCATGGAGAGACACTATTATGTGAGAGATCCTGGGTAGAATTTAAGATAAAACCTTCCTAGATCTTCTCTAAAACATAGTCTACTTCACAGATGCCATCTCAGAAAAAAATTAGAAAATAAATTGCCTTGATCCAAGAGCACCGCATATGATGAGCAAAGTTAATCAGTATTGTTCCTCTTCATAAATAGTAACAACAAAACTTTTCAAAGAAAAGAAATCTGCCCATAAATCTGACTGACCAAACCCACTGGTGTTATTCAAGAGTCAGTCAACCAAAGAAGGCAGCCTCGTCTTACGCATTAACAAAAGCTTAAAACATTCATTGACTGGGGGGCCCAGTTGAGGTTATCATCAAAGTCTTGATATTGAAAAGTGCAAAGGGAGTAATGAACTGGAACCAACAGGAACCATCCCAGGATCTTTCTTCATTCCTGGGGCGGGGAAAGGAGGCATGGAGAAGCTTCGGTGGTTGGACAGCTATTTGTGGGAGCCTGTTCGACAGATGCCTGGACCAAGCAACCTTTCAAGGTGGTTTAGTGTCCTTGGAGTCCCAACACTGAGTTTATAGCCAATCCCAGATCAGACAGGCTTTGCTAGCCACAGACGTTGGGATGAAAGCCAGACGCATCCCACACCTCCCTGAGGTCCTCCTGCCTTTTGACAACTCCAGCAACAGATTGGAAAATCTGTGCCCAGTTTGGAGGCCAACTTTGGTGTGATCAGGGATGATATGCACGGCTTTGGTTGGAGTCCACATGATACGTGTTCCTGGGGCCAAGTTTAACTGTGGGGTTTTTGATTCATTTGAAGTCAAACGTATCAGGTGAAGACAGATGAGCACCCCAACAGAGACCAGAGAGGGTTCCTCCAAATCTTGTGACACATCAAGGCAACTGAGTTTCCCACCGCTAGAGATTCAAAAATCAAAAACACATGCAACACAGGAGGTGTCAAGGAGAAGGAGCTGGACCTCCAAGTGCTTTCTAGGATTTGCCAAAAATAAAAATAAATTGCTTTTAATTTCTGAAGGGAGAGAGGCTGAATTGATTTTGCAGACACAGTCATTTACATGCTGGAACTGTAAAGCTGAGGGTAAAATATCCCTGCCTGGTGATTTGAAATCCGTTGATTAATTTCAAGTTGATGACCTTGCTCCCCTACAACAATAGAACTTTAATTCATCTCACTCAGGCTGCCTCTAACTAGTTTTCAACAATCACTACACAACCAGCAAGCAGTGGCTATTCAGTGGACAGAATCCCTATTAATAAATACAAATGAAATGAAGCATAGCCAAAGACCCTGATTCCAATACCAAAGAAAATAGGATTTTCTCTGAATTTAAGAGCAAGATATGTCCCTACCATAAGAATCTCAGATACCTAAGGCAACCCTGCCCAGAAGAAACAAAACACAAGGTGCAAATAGAAGCCACACAATAATTTTAAATTTTTAGTAACTACCTTAACACATAAAAAAGGTAAATTAATTTTTCAAATATTTTAACAGTATACCCAATACAGTATTATTTCAACATGCAATCATATAGAAAGATGGATCCATTTTTTTGTTGTTTTTTTTTTTTTTGACTTTCTCTTTTACCAACTCTGTCTTTGAAACCTGATACATATTTCACACCCAACAGCACACCTCAGTTTGGACTCCACCTGTCAAATACTCAAGACCTACATGATGGCTGGTGACTACTACTTACAAAGAATGTGGCTTTAAGGTAACAATCACACTGAGTATCTTTCAGTAAATAAAGGTTATAGTTAGCTCAGGCACCAACTACAAGAATAAGAATGGCTGTGATCTCACAGAAATAGCAACATTTTGGATAACTTCAGGCTATCAGAACTCTGCAGAAAACCTGCCCAAGCTTCACCCCCACATGCCTCAGTTTCCCTGTCCAGAAAATGAGGATAATGATGAAGTGGGGAGGGGCTGAGACATACTGATGAGACGCTGGATTAGTCCAGAAAGAATCGTGGAAAGAGAGTCGGAACATACAACGAGTTTATTAGAAGGTGAAATAAGCAGGTAAGGTTACATCAAGAGAATGCACACAGGTACGTGTTTGGGACATAAGCTGCCTGCCGCTCACTCGGGCAAGATGGAGAGTTTGGGGTTCTGGGTATGACCCTGTAACCTGGAAAGAAACACTGAGTACTAAGGGTGTGTCCTAGATGCAGGTTGCTAAGCTGAGATCCCTTCCTGGGGTCTCTTTCAGGTTTTGCCAGTTCGTCCACTATTCATACATCTGCCGACTGCCCTGCAGATTTCAAGTGAAGCTGCCCCCATATCAGATAAGAGCTCTAGTTATCCAACTATATGACTTAGTGGGTTAAATTAGTAAATACAGCAGAGCACTTGGAACTGTGCAGACAAGTCATAAAAATCAACAAATCTGAGCAAAAAGAAGCTTATTGGAAATACCTTGAAGGCCAGGATGGTTCCATTGCCGGAAGTCCCAGTACCTAGCAGAGTCCTGTACATAGAAGATTTTCAATGAACATTTTCTTTTAAAGATATTAAGAGTGAGAAACAATGTGATGTGTGTGCAGATCCTACTTTTGTTACAAGTATCACCAAAGTTCTTCTTCCCATCTGGCTCACAAAGATGGAGGGCCACAAGTAGGAACAAATAAAGAAATGTTTTCTTTGGTCGAAGGAGGAGAGGAGAGCTCCTGCTCAAAACGTCTCTCTTCAGTCTCTTGCCATGAGGGATTAGGTTACATACTTTTTGCAAACGACAGGGACAGAAGGGGTAGAGTTAGGTCTGTGATGGCTACAGACTTCCAGAAATAGGGACAGAATGTTCCAGGACCAGAGCACCACAGACCACGCCTACTCCCAGTCCTAATTTGGTTGGGTTAGAGTCATGGAGCCCAGAATGGGAATTTAATGTGTCCATTTTCTTGAGCTTTGTCTCCTCTTCGCCTCCATTGTCTGGCTAGTTTCCACAGTTCTCCACAAGCACATTTAGATCATTTTCTGATCTAAGGTTGTTTCGCTGTCCCCAGTAATCTGCCAGTTATGCAACTTTGGTGAGTCCTAAAAGTAAGCGCAACTTAGTCATAGATTACATTTGGTTTAACTATTTTGAGGAAATGGCTAAAAGTAGCTTGGGCTTCATTGCAGATCAGTTTCTCCAAAGAGGAAAACTGACCCACCCTTTCTGTACCTTCCATAGGTGTCCAGTCCCAAAATTCGCCCCCCAAAATCCTGTCTCTTAATACTTTGGGGCCAAAGGAAAAGTTTTCCCATCTCGCTGAGGTTCTTCACAGACTGGACAAAGGAAAAAAAATTAACATTAGTCACCACTGGGAAGAGAAAAGGTCAACTTTAATAACACACATAGGGAAGATTTACATGAGTTAATTCTGAGGCAGCTGGGGCAGAACAGACTTCTGTGCTGAGACCTGGGTGTTGGGAAACAGAGGTAGGGGTCTTCACTGGCAAAAAGAATGGCTCATCATTCCTCTTCAAATAAAGATAAATAATTTCCCTTTCTACATACTTGCAGGGAATGAGGACAAAGGACCATTGTGGATGAGGGGAAGGGTAGAGTCCCAGGAGTGGCAGATGGCTTCTTTGTCAAGGAAAGAGTTAGATGAACTTCTTGGCCTATGGAGCTGTCCTGCCCTGTCCCTGGCTTCCACTTGTTGGAGAAGGGCATCCACAAGAGACCAACCCTGAGGGGCTGGGGAGGTTAGGCTTTAGCCTCTTCAGTACACATTCCACGACACCCAAACTGGTGCTGGTAAGAACCACAAATGTCTATTGTGAGAAGAGTTAAGCAGTGAATAAATCATACTGACCAATGTTTTCCTCCCAATCACTGTTCACCAGGTCAGCCCATGTGTCGCCTCTAGACCACGCATGGAGGCTTCTCTTTGAGTCTTTCCACTAGTAGCTCATTTCTTTTTCCAAGACACACAACCAAGAAACGACAGAAGAAATAAGGACTAAAAGCCCTGAGACTCTTTCAAGAAAGCCTTTCTTCTTCAGATTCTCCAGGACCCCCACGCGACAGTCAGCCGCTTGCCAAGCAAGCCCAGACCACCAAGTTCTCGGGCACCTCGGACTTTCAAATTCTGAAATTTGCCCTTTACTTAAAAAAGTCAATGATTTCACCAAGAAAGTTTGATTAGTTTCTTTTACTTTCTGTAATGAAGTGCCATCCTTTTTACACTTGAAAGGATCTTTGTAATAATGCAACATCGATGTTTTGAATACAGATGAGCTAACCTAGATAATAGGATTTAGAATGTGCAAGAGCAGACTGGGGCTGATATTTAAGGCTCCAGTGCCACCAAGAGGAATTGTGCTACAAAGCATGGTTCCACAGAGAGAGTGTGGGAAGCCACAGTAATAAATATAGGACAGTGCCTCCTCCTGCCCATTGTTTGTATTTTGTTCCACATCTTGAGAGACGTCCGCAGGCTGTGTCCCAATGTCAAGCGACCACTGCAAACTAAATAATAAATAAATAAATAAACAAATAAATAAACAAATAAATAAATAAATAAGATAGGGGAGAGAGCTGGGGAGAGATTTAGCTCTGAGATCTGTCTTCCCCAGTCTGTTCCTCTAAGCCTCAGAGTCTCGAACTGAGATTCAAATCTGACAGTAGGAAGCAGTGCTAACAAAACTTTGAGGAAAAACGGGAAGGCATTCATTCAAACGTTATTTGCACCAGGCTCAGCGCTGAGAGGAGAGGCTGACTTTGGATAATGACGTCTGTTGTTCAGGAAGCAAGGAGGAGGTTACGTTTCCATAAGAGAGACTTGCAGCCCTGCTGTTAGCAGGTGGGTTTCAGGGAGCCTGGGGGTCCAGGTTCTTGAGTCCCATGTGTAGGATTAACATGGCAGACACAGCGCGTTGAAAAGAGGAAGGTTTCTTGCAACAAGTGACAGCGAAAGAGCACTTCTCAAGGTGATGAGAAGAGGGCCAGGTTCCAGTAAACACTGAGCCCTGTCCCACTTGGGCGCATATTTTTATAAAGTGGATACTTCTGCTCTCCCTTCCTGTTCCACCCCAGGGGTGCTCCAGGGCGTTCGTTCCTGGACAGGGATCTTCAAGAAAAGGGTGCTAATGTCCGGAATAGGCTTTCCCTTTACTGCGCATGTGCCTTACACATACTTCCCTTTGTTACAATGAGTTTAATGTATGGGTCCACAGACACGTCTATGTGAAGCCTATTACAATGAGGTAGAGGTTACTCTGGGTTGGTCAGGCTGGTCAGTGCGCCTGTACAGCCCACTGGTTTGAGCCACAGGTTTTTTTCTGGATTTCATTCTTTGACCACATAAATGTACGTGTTGCTCCCCCAGTTTTATCTGATCATTGGGGGGGTCTTGTTTGCTGAGACGTCCCCCTTTTTCAGCCTTCCCTTAACCACTACCAAGAAAGGCTGGGCAGAGACGTCCTTTGAGACACACAGAGGATGTGGGGAGGTGGTTTGCACACAGTCAGGACCAATGTCACATGTATGGATGTATATTTAACTGCAGAACAGTGCAAAAGAGCTATCACAAAAGGCCCGATCCTGTGACAAGCACGGGAGGTATCAGGCTATTATTCTTTCTATTTAGGGTATGTGTTAAAGTCTCCATTTAAAAAAAAAAAGTTAAGTCCAAATCTAGTTTGGGGAGCTTGTGCTAAATCAGGTACTAAGTCCGAGACACTAATGATGAAGAATTACAGATTAAATGGCTCAGTGTGGGACAAGTTGGTCAAAGAGCCACTGAGAGGGCATACCCTTGTGACTGGGGAGCGGGTAGGAGCTGGCACTGGTGTGTGGACCCCATGAGAACCAGGAACCTGGGTTCAAGTTCTGGAGCTGGGGTGAAAAAAAAACAATAATGAACAACTAAATAAATGGGGATGTCTCTTCATCCTCTTCCTTCCTTCTTTGAATGCCTCCTCGTCCTCTCCCTTCCTCCCTCTCTTGGAGACCTCTACAATATACAGATTCATAGCTGTTGTTCTCTCACTCTACTCTAGGGGTATGAGAAGCACTTGAAAAGGGCACCACATCTAATCCTCACCAGTGTTGCTTGAGGGACTTATCCCTCAAATAATCGTATCCTTTACAGATTATTTTTCTGCTTTACAGAAAATTAAGACCCAAGATTAAATACTTTACCTAAGACTTTATGCTTCTTCAATGGTGGAGCTGAATTGTGAATTCAGTTTATCTTCTCCCAAAAACTAAAATCACATCAAAGACTTGACAGAGTTGAGAAGGACCAGAGAGGCACAGGGCCATCAAGGAAGACCAGCAGGTCCAAACAGGACCACCAGGAAAGGCAAATTCAAGGAAAACAGACAGAGATTTTAGAAAAGTACAGAGACAGAGAATCACTCCCACGCCACCAGCTTTCTCAGGAGAAGGAAGGGATTCCAGAAAGTGGAAATGGTCTGAGAAAAAGGCATACAGAGGAGCAAAGATTCACCAAGATTTACAATTGGAAAAAGTCAAATATTCCATTTGAAAAGATTAGAGCCAGATCACAAAGAAACTGGGAGTTGTGAATGGACACATGTGGAGAGAATCCTGCAATGAGAATTCATCTGGTAGCCAGCAAAAATCTAAGCACCCACAATCCTGATGCAGAAGAAATGCTGAGAGGGTGGTGGGCATCTGTGTCTGCAGTGCAAAGGCTGGGGTTCTGAAATCAGACATCTCTGCATTAATCTCTCAACTTAACCTCACCCTGGTAGGTGGGTTTGCTTGGGCGGGGG